>SNQJ01S0074586.1:1239-21146 GCA_010110895.2 Picea sitchensis | reverse complement strand
TATTGTTTCCTAGATTTTGTTTACTAGCGCGTGTTGTTTGTTTACCAAATTTGACCATACGATTTTCTTCGTAAGTTTGTAACTCATTCACTATAGCTCCTCCACGTCGTTCACATAGAATGCAGGGTTTATCTCCAGAGCATATGGAAGGTTCTCAAACCTTGCCTACAAGTTCCCTTAAGGGCTCTCCTCAGTGGAGTGAAGTCCAAGGTGTCACCACACCACAAGTGGAACGAACTGACTCTTTAGAACATTTCCGAATTACCAATACTCGAGAGGAATTTCAACTTCACCCTAATTCTGAGCGACAGTTTATGTGACTGAATTCTTCTGGAGACTTAGTTGTTGTGTCTTATGGATCACCGGTTGGACCCTTTCCAAGCATAGAAGGCCAAGATCCTTTTTGGTCTACGACTGTTTTTAGACGGGACCTTTTTGGTGCTGGATCAGGCGTTGAAACCATCATCTCACCTATGATTTCTGAAACCTCTATCCCAGAGATAGTACCATTTGCTACTGCCTATTATTTTCCTGGTACAAATTCCCTGCGATCTGACCACATCTTGACCATCCCTATATAAATTGCCCATCACACAGATACTACGAGTGTTCACACCAGGATTATCGCAGTTAGCCTCGCCCCCATCAGCACACCGTGAACACCCAGTGTCACTCTGACACTACCACTTGGATACTGTGCGTTGACTGCTTCCATTCCCACTCCTACGCAAACCCCATCCAACTCTCCTGGTGGTCCCTCTTATTTTGGGCACTCTCTTCCCGTTTTTATTCTGACACTGCTTCAATTTCCTTTTGGAGGACCTTTCTTGTCCTCCACTGGAAGTCTTAATCCTAGTGGCACTATTCCTATTAGAACGTAAATCCCAATTGGAACACAACCCCCAATTAGCACGTTGCCCCCAATTGGGACACCACCTTCGATAGGAGGACCGACCCCACCTTATGGAAAAAACATACCTCCGTCCTTGCCCTAGTATTGGAATCAGTTGATACAACATACTCCTCAATCAACTGGGGGGCAATAGCTTCTAGATGCATTCATGATACCCCCTAGTATAGGACAACCATATCCACGTACGTCCAATCCTATTTGGGGATCGAATGCTCAAACTCATGTCCCTGTTCAAGGATACAATCCCATGAGCTACTATCCTCTCCAACCACCACTGAATCTACCTAGGTCTTCACATTATATGCAAACTGCTTATGGTCCTACTAGTTTTTCGATGGGGCTTCCTCCCCAAAGCCACCAGTACCTGCATGTGAATCAAAAATTACCCTTCTTGGCCATTTGGATCTTTCGGATTTGTCAAGGATTTTAAATGATCCAATTCATCACTCTCCCCAATGGCCCGCTATACCAGCCAAGCTACCATCGGACATCCCTAAATTCGATGACAAAGAAGGAGAGGACCTGAACAATCACGTCATGACTTTTCACCTTTGGTGTTCATCCAACTCGTTGTTGGATGACTCTATTCGTTTACATCTTTTTCAATGGACCCTCACAGATTCTGTTGCGAAGTGGTATATAGAATTACCACGAGGTTTCTTCACTGATTTCAACACCCTAGCTATGGATTTCCTCACTCACTACCAGTTACCAATCCGTTATGAAACGAGGACCGAGATTTTGAGTTCTTTCAAAAAAAATAAAGCCACTCATATCTCTGATCACATTCATGAGTGGCGATGGAGACTATGTCTCATTAAACTCGAACTCCCTGATCAGTTGTTGGCAGAGTAGTTCTCAAAATCATTTATGAATGACATCGGTCATGGCGTTGCCATGGGTGGAGTAGTCACGGAAGAGAAGGCCATAAGTCGTGCTCAATACCTTGACCTCGTTTACTCACAAATGGGTACCCTTTACGACTTGCTACCTAACTTACCTCATCCTTCCACTTCTTCCACTTCAACTACTCCAGCTGCTTCTCATACAACTGACGGTGTGATTGACACTTTCCAGGCCCAACCACATTCTGCCTCAAGCGTAAACCCCAAACCTGCTTCTTCTAATGTTCAAAATGCTTCATCTCCTTTCCCTCCCACCGGAAAGACTTCTGAGGTAAATGCAGTTCAATCTACCCCAGCCGGTAAAAACAAATCCAAAAAGGGACGAGGTAAGAATAAGGAGGACAAAAATACTTCTCAAGCTGAGTGAACTAAAACTACACCTATTGATGATTGGGATAAGCACAAACCTCGATACCCTTGTCTTATCTGTGGTGATGATCACTACATGAAGGATTTTCCACGACGCGTTGAGGTCACTAAGTTCCTTCAAGGAGCCCCAAACCACCTGCTCTGGTCGTTTTGTTCCAACCCTTCCCGTCTCAACAACAGGCTCACTTGGTCATTCATGACCAACCCTCATCTTCTACTAAATCCTATGTATTGATGTGTATTGGTGATTCAAAGAAGAACGACATTGCACTCACCACTAGAGCCAAATATTATTCTCCCTCTAAAGAGAAGGTTGATGACCTACCTCCTTTATTGGTACAACCCTCTCCCGCGACTCCACCTACCAATGGTCCTCTTCATCTCAAACGACCGAGCCTTGACACAGTTATTCGACCCCCCCCCTAAGGGCATCATTCAAAAATCATCTTTCAATCCTCATGCTCATGCTGCCCAGAACTACATCATTGTTGAAGATCTAGCCCAATCACCTTCTGCAATGTCAACCCTCGAAGTCCTTCAAAATTGTCCCACACAACGGAAGGCACTGTTGAAAGCTATCGATGGAATCGACCCGATGGATACGAATTTAATAATTTTTGACTTGGAAGATCACATTCCAAGGTTACCCCCTCAACTCGCATTCCATATCCAATTGATTGTCTCTAACAAAAACATTTGCCGAACCATTATCGATGAGGGTGCCTCGACGTGTGTCATGTCTCTTACTTGCTAGAAAGCCATTGGCTCTCTCTCTCTTTGAATGAATCCCAGAACACTCTCAAAGCCTT
Organism: Picea sitchensis; assembly: GCA_010110895.2. Taxonomy (NCBI): domain Eukaryota; kingdom Viridiplantae; phylum Streptophyta; class Pinopsida; order Pinales; family Pinaceae; genus Picea; species Picea sitchensis. Next base: position 18,150 of record SNQJ01S0074586.1, on the reverse strand, counting down.
CAATGGCTTCAGTTTTAAGCCCTATGGTGTCCTTCCTTTGTTTCCCATCACGTTAGAATCCAAAACGGTCGAAGTGGAAGTGGAAGTCTTTGACGCTCCCCTTGATTACAATTTTCTGCTTGGCCGCAACTGGATCGATTCCATGTGCACAGTTGTGTCGACCCTTTTTCATGTGGTATGTTTCCCACATCAAGGGAAGGTAGTCACCGTTGACCAATTAGCCTTCTTTAACTCCGATACCAGTACTAGCAACATACCGTTCATCGCTAAAACTCCACCGGGTTATGAGAATGTCGGTGTAGGCCTTCTCAAATATTCTTCGTTGATGGGTACTTTCCCCATTCCACCGTCCGATGTTCCACGCTCGTTCATTGCTTCAATCAACATGATCTCCACCTCGATTCATGAACTTCCTGCGTCTCACGACCCATGGATAGTACTTGACCCCGGAGATCATCTTTGTTACGACGACGAAATGTCGTTAGTTCCGTTGAATCTTCCTATCAGGCCATTCAATCGGCAACCCCTTCTACCCCCTCTCTTGGTGAGTTGTCTCCATATCCCTTCCATGTCATTTTTCCCACAGACAAGATGATCATGTATGTCATGGAAGACACCCCTTGGGACGATGGACATCATCGTTCCATCCTCTTCCTGGAACAACATACCATTGAGAACTACCAACAAATCTCGACCCGATCGACCGTTGTCGTCATCACAACCATTCCCGAGTCCACACACGATGTGTTTTACGAAGGGAACTTAAGAAATATCTCGCCCACTATTCCCCTCGACATATCCATCAAACTTGGAATTATCGAAAATGTCCATATCAGAGCTTTGTGTTTCCCTAATGAAATCGTCACCTACACGTCCCTTTTCAAAGAGTTTCATGACATCTTTTCCTGGAGCTACAAAGAAATGTCGGGTATCGACCCCGACATTGTGATACATGAGATCATGACATACCCCGATGCTAAACCCGTCCGGCAACGCCTTCGTCCAGTTCACCCACATAAAGCGGCTGCTATCAATCTCGAAGTCGAGAAACTTCTCAAAGCCGGCTTTATTTACCCACTGGCCCTCACTGACTGGGTTTCCAATCTTGTCCCGATCGACAAGAAATAAGGCACAATTCATGTATTCATTGATTATAGGGATATCAACAAAGCTTGTCCCAAAGACAACTTTCCTACTCCCTTCATCGATCATATTGTTGAAGATTGCATCGGAAGTGAAATCTTCTCTCTGATGGATGGTTTCTCCAGGTATAATCAAATCAACATTGTTCCCGAGGATCAACATAAGACTTCTTTTATTTGTCCTTGGGGAACTTTTGCCTATCGAAAACTCCCCTTCGGGCTCAAGAATGCTGGCACAACTTTTCAACGTGCTATGTCTTATGCCTTCCATGATATCAAGCATATCATGAAACCATATCTAGACGATTTACCCGCTCACTCCATGTGCCGAGTCGATCATCCAACCCACATCTGAGCCATTTTCGTCCGTTGTCGGTTTTACTGTATACGTTTGAATCCTCATAAGTGTGTTTTCTGCGTGGAATCCGACCGACTTCTAGGCTTTATTGTTTCACGTCAAGGGATCATGGTGGATCCTTTAAAGGTTGAGGCGATCCTTAATCTCCCTCCTCCTTCTACACTTCACCAGTTACAAATTTTGCAGGGGAAAGCAAACTTTCTTCATCGTTTTATTCCAAATTATGCCGAGATAACTCGTGGATTTACATGGCTTCTAAAAAAGGGTTCTGAGTTCGTATGGGATCCCATTGCCAACAATGCTTTCAAAGCTTTGAAATTGTCCCTAACACGTGGTTCGCTTCTCTTTCCCCCCGATTACAGTCACGATTATTTCCTCTACCTTGTTGCCTCGGATTACACCATTGGTATGGTTCTCATCCAAGAGGATGATGCTAATGATGAACATGTTATCTACTACTTGAGTCGAAGTCTAATGCCTACCAAAATCAAGTATTTACATGTCGAAAAACTGGCCTTGGCAGCCGTCCAAGCCGTCCAACGCTTCTGGCACTATATCCTCTCGCGCAAGACTACAGTGATTTCTAACTGGAACCCTATGCAACACATTCCCACACGTCAATTGCTAGGGGGAAAATACTCCAAATGGATCATGATACTCCAGGTGTTTGACTTGGAATTCACATGCACCAAGTCCAAGAAGTCCTTAGTGTTTGCTGAGTTGATATGCGACTTTCCCTATTTTGAAACATAAAATGTAGCAGTTGATTCATTACCCGATGAATCCCTTTTCCTCATAAGCACTGATGATCTTTGGTATGGTGATATCATCATATATTTCCAAACCCAGACTTTTCGACCAACTTTGTCTAGTACTGACCGACATCGAATACGCTACCAAGCCCGTAAATATATTATCCTCGGGGATACTCTTTATCGTCGGGGGATTGATTCTGTTTTTTGACGTTGCCTCACATTTGACGAAGCCAAGAAAGATCTTAATGACTGCCATTCTGGAGCCTGTGGTGGTCATATGTTTGGGTATGCTACTGCCCAGAAGATCTTATGCGCAGGGTATTTTTGTCCTTCTTTATTTAACGGCTGCATCATTGTCGTTCAAAAATGCCATGCTTGTCAGACCTATAATAACAAGATACAGTCACATCCCGCTCCTCTTCACCCTGTGGTCTCCATTGGTCCCTTTGTGAAATGGGGCATCGATTTCATGATATGTCACCCCCACTCGGTCGGGGGGGCATGGGTACATTATTGTAGCCGTAGATTACTTTACGAAATGGGTCGAGGCGATGCCGACATTTGACAACATTGGAAATATTGCAGCATTATTCATTTTTAATCACATCATAGCTCATTTTGGTGTTCCCCGGGCTATTGTCGCTGATCACGGTAGCCATTTTTGAAACTTCATGATGTCCGAACTTACTAAAAAGTTGGGTCTTCACCATGAAAACTCAATGCCCTATTACCCACAAGACAACGGCCACGTCAAAGCAATTAACAAAGTTCTCATAACTATGCTCCGATGAATGATATGGATTCACAAAACAAGTTGGAACACAATGTTATTTTCAGCATTATGGGCTTATCGGACATCCGTCAAGTCCGCTACTAGGTTTACACCTTTTTCGGTTAGTCTATGGTTTGGAGGCCATTATCCCGATTAAATGCGAGATACCCTCTTTAAAACTAGTTGTTGAAATCCTACCAGATACTTCAGCTAAGGAAGAACGTCTATTGTATCTTATGCAATTAGAAGAAACTTGATGCGATGCTACCCTAGTCATAAAAGCTCAGAAAAAACGTGTCAAGGCCCAATACGACAAACATGTCAAGTCTCGCATTTTCTCTGAAGGAGATCTCATTCTCCTCTATAAAAAGATCGAGATATGCTAGGATATGGAAAATTCGAAGCCATGTGGCGAGGTACTTATATCGTTAGTAGATTATGATGGTATCCCTTTCAGTGAACCCAAGAATGGGTTTTACTTGAAGAAGTACTATGCATAAAATCACCTGTGCACGAGTACTTGTGTTTTTATTGTATCATACTTCTTGTGTGTTACTGTAGCTTTCTTTTGTCGTTATCTAGTCTCTACCCTTATGTGACGTTGTGCTTGATTTCCAGATGTCGGAGTCTTCGCTACCCTACATTGGCTTCGTTGATGGCGCTAGCCGTAGTACTCAAAACCTTGCTTCCACTGCATGGGCAAATTACATCCCTACAAACGAACTTGTCTCCTTACGAGGTGTGTGTCTCGGTCGTGTGACCAACAATATTGCAAAGTATAGTGTTGTTATTGAATTGTTGATTGATGCTATCTTTCTCAGAATCCGTCATTTGGTTGTGCAACTTGATTCGCATCTTGTAGTACTACAATTAAGTAATGTTTATACTATTCAAAGTCCCACTTTGTTATGGGTATATTTGCGAATTCGCCTCTTGGAACGTTATTTTGATTATTTTGAATATCAACATATTCCTAGATGTCTAAATACATTAACTAATGCATTGGCTAACTATGTATTAGACAGACATTTGGATCATTTATAAATCAATCACATCAATTTTCACACAACACAAGATAAACCGGTAGAAGCCGTATGTATATATAACGATCAAAAGTGTTTTTACAAAAAGTTTTATTCGAGGACCAAAATTTCAAAATCTGAAGCTCATAGCTTCTACAAAGTGACATCATGGATGACATTCATGGTAACACATGACTTCCCGGGCAACCCTATGAAGCAGTCGGCCAATGGACTCTGACACTCCTACTGTATGACGTTGATAACGTCGTGGAACCTCTCCAAGAGGCAAGTCTGGAATATCTGTTGTCAAACCCTCTAGTTTTTGTTCCACTACTTCATAATCCTCGGCATCCCATCGTGGCACTGGTGCCACCTCTCCTCGCCGCTAAATAGGAGAAGTACCAGGAGGTCGGTAAGGTCCCACATCTGTGTCATCAAAAATGAATTTTTTATTTAGTCCTTGGATGAACATATAAAAAACATTTTCATATGATAAAATTCACAAAAACATTTAAAAAGAAAAAAATGTGTACTTCTTGCCAAGTTCCCTCCACTGAGCACCCTCGGGAAAGACCAAGTCCGGATCTCCTTGGAAATCCAACCTGGCATAAGCATAATCGTCAACCATCAGCATATGTGGTCGCAACCAGTCGAAGAAGGTATCATCATATTTGATAATTGGTCCAGCTACGTGTCGGGCCATGAGCTGACACCATCTCAGCATTCTTGGATCTGTTGGGGCCGGTAAATCCCACTCAACCTGCAGCCTTAGTAACGGAACCCTCTCACGCCATGACAGTTCTGTCAAGAAGTAAATGTCCTCAATATCCAAGGACAATGTGTGGACCCCTACATGGAATACTTGTTGATCGAGATCCCGCATATTCACAAGGTACTCTAATAACCTGACTTGGGCCCTCATGCCCGGGATACGAAAGTACTTCAGAAGACCACAGTTTTGCAAAGAAGCAATGGTGGGCGGATGATTTCCGACAATGGCATTATCTTCTTAGTGCTCCCTTTCGCGCCATTCCAGGACCATGGTGATGGCCAAATACCTGCATAAGAAGCACAAGAAGAAGATTAATAACTCTATTCAACATTTTCTATTCTTTCATTGAGCAAAACTTCAAAAAAAAATTATACTTTGTGGTTCTCGCAGGTGCCCTTTAGGCACAGTGCGAGGTTCTCGCAGGTGCCCTTTAGGCACAGTGCAAGGTTCTCGCATGCGCCTTTGGGCTCACCTGCGAGAATGACCGATTCTCGCAGGTTCCATGTAGCTCATCTGCGAGAATGGCTGAGTGTAATAATAACCCCCAAAACAAACTCAAAACGGTGTTTTTTGCCAATGAAAATGAAAAATTAAACCATGAAAAAGTAGAGGACAAAGAGCCTACCTCACTCCCGTTGATGGTTTGACGAATGGATGCTCGTAACTCCCGCAATATGATGTTGAATTTCAAGGGTAAAAGAGGGTTTTTGGGGCTCAAATAGTGGTAAAGTTAAAATGATATGGTAAAAAGAGTTTTTACTTCTTTATATTTACTTTTACCATGTTATTGGATTTTATAATAATTTATTTATTAAAACCTAATGCATAATGCCTTTTTGAGTACAACTTTTGCAGGCCTAACGACTTCGATGTTCATGTACAGGGATGCGGACATATTTTTTCTTCTTCATCGCATGTTTTGATTGTTTTTTATGGTTTTTGTACAAAATCTCGAGCTTGGTCTTTGTCCATTCTCACGCTCGAAAATACATGAGAACGTGATCGAGCACACTTTTATCACTTTTTCAGGCTCAACAAGGTTATACAAAAAAGGAACCCCCCTGGAGTCCTCTTTAAGCTCTTTTCAAACTCTCTAAACATGAAAAGATAACCGAGCAACCTTGCTATTTTCACGCTCGATAAAGTATTTGAAGAGAGCGTTTGTTGGGCGATAATTTATCTATTTTTCGGTCTCACCAGACTATTTTACGAAAAAGGAACTGAGAGAGTTCTCTTTTAAGTGTTTTTCCAGACTCTATAATCATGAAAAACCTTCGATTTTTCTATCTTTGAACTCGTTAAACAAACATCGACAGACCTGTAATGGGACCGAACCACTCCTTCCTAGGGTTCGTTAAACATACTCCGAAGGACTTATCTAAAGGATAATCTTATATCAACAAGCATATGTTATCCTCCTCAAGCTTGCGTAAAAATAAAGAGGTACTCTCCAGAAATGGTGAGGGGAAATTTTGGAAAGGGATGTGTTCTCATATTCACGTTAATTGGCAGTAAGTGTCTCTCTTGAACATGACACCCCCCTATTCATTATTTGAAGCCGGTTTGGGAAATCCATTTGTCTCTCATTCGATTTGCTACAAGGTCATACCCTACGTCATCTTTGAGTCAATGCTACCAAATCATTGGTCGTGTCATTCATATGTTCAAGAGAAGTTCATCTGAAACCTTTATTGAGTTGGCCATCTGCAGTTGTCCATTCTCTTCGTGTCGGCCTTCCCTGTGTCCGGTCCAACTTACATCATACTCAGTTTCACCTTCAAAATCTGTTACTCATTTCGTGTCATTGATGGGGGACACATCAAGTCCCTCCTGTGACGAGTTTTTTTCCATCGACTTCATCTCATTATCCGGAAACAAGACTTAGAAATTATTTGGTACCTTGGAACTTGCATGCCTCAATGGTAGGTTTCCTCGCTTTTGACAATGGGTTTACATCAATGACCCCTGATCGAAAGATTCCGTCGGATGTTCGACCTCAACTCATTCATTCACATTCGATGTATTGTACTAGTGTACCTTGGGAGTCATTGACAATAATGGTGATTTCCCTCGCACTTGTTAACGGTTTCATCAATGACCAGTAATCAACTGGTTTCTACCATGTTCGACTTCAACACATGTAATCACATGGTTAGATTCGTACTTTTGGGTGACGAGATTGAAGACCCTGGATATCATCTCTTTGTCCAGGTTGTGATGGAATATGTATAATTTGTGACACATAGATCCACTTTGTATGTCTCATGGCTATGTCGTCTCAATTTGAATTTTCTCGCATAGATCCATAGTGTATTCCTGGTGGTTGTGTTATATTCAGACGGCATGGATCCACAGTGTATGATTGGTGGCCATGACCTATGTATATAATTTCATCTGTTTGTGATCTGAGTATGGGAATGCCTACCTCAAAATTAATATATATGATATTATGTAGATGCTTGGTTGTTCGTATGTTTCCGATTACGTGTGCTCCTGGTTTCTGACACACACATGCAGTTTACAAAGTCTTTCAGCTGTCACTAATTCTGGCCTCATACTTTGGGGGGCATTTTATTACCAATGATTTTGGTCAATCTTGATAGTGTATTGATGATGGTGTACTCAAGCTCCTCATAAGAACTTTCTCCTGAGAAAAGTGGCATTCATCTCTTCCCAGAAAACATACTTTTGAAGACAGTTCGCAGGTTGCTCATATCCTAGGGTGCGAGAATGACCCATTCTCGCAGGCTACCTTCATCTAGGGTGAAAACTTCTCACACTGTGCTACATAGCTAGGGTGAGAAATTTCTCTCAAGCTTGGAAAAAGATGAAGTCTCGATGGTTCTAGAAGGGAATATTATAGAAGAATGGGTTGGCATTCGAATGGTTATCCTTTTACTGGTTTCCCCGATATTGTGGAATCATTCTTATCCAAGTAACCATATCATCCTCTCTTATATATTGATGGAAATCTCATGGAAAAGGTTAAGCAAGATTCATTGGAGAATTGGTGAAAGAATTGTGTGAAGAGCCTAGCTTGAACAGGAGCTTGGAGACTCTAGCAAGTCTATCAAGAGGAATTGGATCTTCTTCATACAAGGATTGATAAAGTGTGTGTGTTGGAGCCAAGAGACACCGAAACAAAGTTTGCGACATCAAGGTGATCAAGTTGTATTTTCGACTTTCAATTAATATGATACAGTGGCATGTCCTTTTCCCATAAAGTCATTCTTACTTTATTGTGTAATTCCTTGATCATACACATAAGTTGACAATTGAATATATTTTGCTATCTTCACTTTGGTTGATTTGTGTTGTCTTGGTCTTGACCTCACGAGAGCACCAGAGTGAAGCGGGAGCAACAGAGACCCAAGGAAGCGATACAAAGGTATGTTACTTGTTCCTCCCTACTAGCTAATTCAATGGTCATAACTTAGGGAAAGAGTCATGTCCTGTCCTATTTTTTTCTAGATCCAGGTGGATCTAGGGAGATTTGTTAGTGTCCGTACCTACCGATTAGTCCGATAACAACTATTCGTCTTATATCAAATCGAATCGGGCGTATTATTGTAATAATTGAACTGAACTACCAAATTTTCAAATTATTCATCCTAATTTGTCCAAATTTGGTAAATATGGCTTACAAAGGAAGAACTTATTGTTAACATTTTCCTGTAAACTTCTAACAACGAATTTTTTCAATACATGGCAGTCATGCACCTTTGAAATTTTATTCGAGTTGGCCTTGATTTTATTCCTTTAAACTAAAATGTCTTTTGTCTCTTTCTTATAGACAATGAGCATAGTTCATAGCTTCAAGTACATTTTCTTTGAGCAACACCATATAAAACTTCCCCTAAATAAAACCTAGAAAGCCATCTCTAATGTTGAAAACCTTAGACAATGAATAGACAAAAACATATATAAATATTTTCAACTAGAAAATTATCTAAGCATTCTATTATTTGACCTCTTTAAGGATCTTTGGCCACAAACACCCCAGACTATTCTATAATATGATTCTATTTTTTTCTAGTAAGGAATTATACTAGAATTTTCAAGTTTCTTTTTTGTGGAGTATGTGTCCAGGAATGGAAAATAACTTATTTACCTAGTCTTGGAGTATGTTGACACAAATATGAATATATTCATATAGTGGCATTGATGGGGCCAATATTGTAATCTATCGCCTGATAGTTGGACAAAATATGCTTAAATTATTATTGAAATAGGATTAAACAATTTTTTTTCTAAATCATTTTGTTATCCTGTCACTAAAATATGGTTAAACTCGATTAGAATGGTTTCATGAAAAAGACAGAGAATCCATTCATCTATTAAACATTGAAAATTCAAGAATTATGTACTTGAAACTGTGTATGCTTAGAGGATGGCATACTTGAGATTGATGTGGAGGACCTCTTTAGAAATGATTGGGGAATACTTTTTTTGTTTCCTCTTCAGAAAAATTCTATGGAGACTAATGAATTTCAATTATATTCCTTGAAAGTTCCAATTTAATGCATTTTATCAAGAGGTTGAAGTCATTAAAGTAGTGGCTAGTGACACTAATCAAAACTCAAATGGCTCTTGATCCACTACCTCATCCTTTGGTGCTAGATTGACACTGAGCCAATCGAAAACCTCATTGTAGGATAAAAAAACTTCATCCTTCATCCATCATTTATTGATCCCCTGCTTCATCCTTCAACCATTGGTGGAATCTCAAGTTAGATGAATAGACAATGATCAAAACTGCACCTCCTATCCATTATTTAATAGGTGGATGTTTTTTTCTTCTTTTAGATTTTTTTTAATCATTAATTTTTATGAAAATATTTTTTTAATGATCCAGAATGAATCATTATATCATTTTTCATCTATCTTGGTAGTTTTTAGGTGAAAATTTTGGAGGAATCGGTTTGCAGGGCCCATTTTAGTGGCAGGTCCTAGTTTGGAGATTTGGGGTCTAGAACCATTTTGAGGCATCAAATAACATTTTTTAGGGTCAAAAATTTGTTAGCATATCTCCCAACCCCTCAATGTTGTTATACACACTGATACCTTTCCAATTCTAAATAAATCACCTATATTGGAGCTCGGATGAAGAATTTATGTCTGTTGCAAGTTAACATACTTTGTTGACCATCATGGTACCAAGTGGATGCCACATCATTCACCATTACTCACACATGTGGGTCTATCCATGTGTGGAATTTCAAAAATATTATAGAAGTTCAAAAACCCTAACTAATTGGGGGTTCAAGCATGAAAAAACCCTAACCCTAGACAACTATCATGCTATGTTAAATATTGATTTCCTAGGAGGTGAAAGGGTCCCATTCTTTAGCATTGTACTTGTTCCATAGTTGAGAAAAGGATCTAGAAGTGGGATTTGAGAGCACAAAAGAGGAGGAAAAATATTTTGTAGCAACAATTTAGGCCACAGTTTCAATGGAAACTCCATAGTGAGTGTGTTGATGTTTCTCCAATTAACATCATTAGGTAGACATTCTTCCAGATTGGTCATGTTGATTTGACCAAGGGAAATGACTCATTCCCTCACAGAGATTTTCTAGTGGTGAATGGAATAGGCATAGTCTTTCTCCTAACAAGGAGTGGATAGACTCGAGATGCTCTCAAATTGTCTGCTCTAGGATGGAGTGATATATATTAATTATATGTGCATGTGAGGAAATAATCATCAACTTAAATATAATGTATAAATATATAAATAATCAATAATTAATAATTAATAATTAATTAATTAATGAGAATACAATAATAGAAAATACATGTCCATTAATGAAAGGGCACTCCACCCAAGTATATATATCAGGGTCCTCAATTGTAATATATCATCTCATACAATATTTACTTACAACAACCTCTTGAGCACTCAACACACCATAAAAAAGCCTTATCAAATTTTCGTCACTTTTTGGGTACCACTTGTTTTCTGCAGTGCCTAACTCGATTTCATTTTGGGAAATGTTTTGTCTTTTTTTATTTTCATGACTCTCATAACCTATTCATGTTTGTTTGAACTTACGAAAACCCATGACTGAAAGACCTTAACACCTGAATTAAGAATCGACAGCCAAACATTCCACCTAACGCGCTCAACTTCGGCATTGGACATAATTCAAGTAAGTAAAGGAACCACTCAAAAAACAACATTAGTCGAGCGTCGATATTCAACGACATCGACAGAAGGAAATTTTGCTTTGTGTAAGTTTTTCACATAAAGGTTCGAGAGATAGTCGATCCCCTTCGACATCGGTAAAATACGAGGAGGACAGATGTTAACAAGGATGAAAATAAATCATCGATAGTCGATGCCCGACGCATATTATCAAGATCGAGGAAAATCCAAAAGGATCACAACAAAAATTTTGACCACGATAAAGTTATCCCCGATCCCCGATGCATTTTCGGCATCAAAAAATTTCGAGGGAGCCGATCCGAGAGAACTTTGGTAGGTTTATATTTGATCGTCGATCCTTGACACTTTTCGACGTTGACAAGCTAGGATTTGATTTTAGAATGAATAGCTTAATGAAAGTCCTAACTATGATTAATACGTGCAAATTAAGTCACTAGTTTCGAACACCATGTGTCTTTACCAGGTAAGAGGGTCGTACGGTCTAGTTCTATCCCAAGTCATTCTTGGTTCCCTAGGACGTAGTCACACCTTTGAGTCATCTTTTCCACATCACCATTGTATGGTAATATCGATCGGCTTCGGAGCGTTCACAGGAGGATATCAATGAAAATTTTCATAGCACAATCCTTACCCCCGATCCACCCCCTGAAAGAGGGACACGACAGGATGTTTTCAACGTTAGATACGATCATATTTTGGACATTTAAGGAGCTAATTAATACCCGATCCCGCATTAGTCGCTACCTCATGCGCCAATTAAAACAACATTTTTGAAATTTCTGATAGAACACATCACCACCCACGCCTCCACCATCAACCCACGATGAATTTAATTTCTAACTCCTCTAAAGATTCGACAGCAGATTTATTGAAATTTCACTCATAACCCGAATTGAATGGTTGATGCGACATGGTAAGATATTCCCTGTTTAAATATCTTGAACCATTGTGAACAAATTCATTCTACATGTAAAATAATTCTAGAGCATCCGAAGGAGAAAAACGAGCAACTCAAAGACTATACTGACCCTCATGATTATCAAAAAACCAGGTTTAACAATCTTCAGAGGTATGTATCCAAGTTTGTCAAGTCATTGGTTATAATTTATATGTGTTCATCTGGTTTTCTACATAGTCTCTAAACTCTGCTCAAGTTGCAGGAACAATGTTGTCGAGAAAGCCAACTACCATACGCTCACTAAGAGCACCAAAGATGAAATAACCAGAGACAGGTGAAGGTTCTTCCCCAAGGACCATGAGGAAATTGGAGTATTCCCCTATGGTGAAACCTGTCGTCAAAACAACAACAAATAAAGTTTTCATCTAGCTTCCGACATTTGGCGATACAGGAGCAACAACCAGATCCAAGGTATCACTCCCATAGTGGGGGGATCTCTTCAACAGGATTAGCAGAGAAGAATACCTAGAGTATATTCCACACAACGACCCAGACGTGAGGGTTCTCGATGACCAGTTGTTCCCCAACATCCAACAGTCGTATTTACACATGGTGGTGAGAATAACCCCCGTTTACCCCTGCATAGAGGTCTTGAAGTGGCTCATCAGCCACATGGATGGGAATAATTTTTTTATCAATGATGAGAATGGTGGGTGCATCGAAGTTTTTCTCCCAACAGAGGTCCAGAAATACTACAAGCTCAGCGACCCAGAGGAGCGGCTCAACACGAACTTCGTGGTGAATTTCTATGAATTCCATGACACAAGTCAGTTGATGGATTCATGGTGGAGGGAAGACAAGAAATTCACCAATTAGAGTAATGGATGGTATGGGACAATCAACCTAAGGGATCCATACATCTATTTGATGGCTCTCATTTGTCGACTATATGGAAAAAAGGATTGCTCCAAGTTTTCAAAATCATGGATGCCTTTGGCATACACAGTTGCAATCATTGGGAGAAACTTCAACTGGGGAGCAATAATATCCAAACAATTAAGCATCTATGTGTAGTAGGCTCAAACGCCAAAGGAAGGAGAGGCACCAAATTTCTACATGGCATGATACCTTCTCAATGTCATGTGCGCTAGGAACATCTTCTTTGGCATGAATATGAGTTGGCATGTTGTAGAGATTTCGGTCCACATCTACTTCAGTGTGCTATGGGAAAACAGTTATAATAAATCTTACGCCCTCATTTGCGATGAATTCATCGCCCACATTTATTTTATTATTTTTAAGAAGGAATACCCAAAGCTATCGATGACAGCCAAGAAAATGATAGCCAAGGTAGGCCATTGGTACTTGGATGAGTTCTCAACCTACATCAGGGTGTTCAGGGCCACTGGAGTACCACATATTCTACCAGCTTATGTCCCAAACCCACTCGTTGTGGGAGAAATCTGCTATTCGATCATCCTGTAGGGCTATAGCGCCACATTGGTCAAAGACAAGAAATGAGCCTTCATACCCTACGGTTTCCATGTGGGGTTCCATCTGGTAAAGGATACTACTCAAGCCAAGCAAGAAGCGTTGAGCCAACTTGAATTTAGGTTCCCTACAGGTCGATTCCACAAGAATGATCCTAAAGGCCTGGTCCTCCAACATGCATTGCAAGTATCATCCTGTTGGTCGTATTCTCATGATAAATTTGAGGATGAAGTCTTCACAGAGAATGCCCAGGACTGGGACGAGGTGGTGCAAAGGATGGACAACCCAAACATGAATAGATTCACAGCCATGAGCATGGATGAATAGGTGGAAACAATAGAGTAGTAGGCTCAAGAGGCCCTTAGAGCCAGGGAAGAAATCAGAGCAGAAAATACAACAGAGGCACAAAGAAGGGGTTTTTTCTTGACACCAAAGGCATGGGCAAGGGGATTTCTCCTAATGGAAGAGGCATAGAGATTCATTGATCAGTTGAAGAATGACCCGGATCTCATATATATGATGAGGGTTCTTGCCGACAACCCAATCGAAAGCCAAGGAGAGCCAAGTGGCTTAGAGCCAATACAACTTGAAGGAAACACCGGGCCAGAAAATACTAAAAGCCCACTGCTACAGATCGGATCACCCAGGGGAATTTCAACTCAGCCTAAGATATCAAGGACACCAGGTAGGACTAGTGCACCAAAACCCTTGCATGACTTAATAACTATCTATGATGATGAGGACAATTCAGAGGTTTCCCTGGTGAATCCAGTGCATATTATAGAGGAAAAGGAACCCGATAAAGTATCTTCCCCAACTCTCAATGCTCCAATTCAAAGCCTTCCACAAAGCGACCAGGAGTTCAAAAGTGTCTTAGAAACTAAACTACTCGATCCATCAGGAACCCAAATGGGAAGCTCAAAGGATGAACTAGGATCGAGCAAACAAGAAGGAGAAATTCCACAACAAGAAATCGACATCTCGACAACCGATTATCAAGTAAGTACCGATCCTACCCCTAATTCATCAATTTTGGCCAATACTTTACCTCTCGATGAGAAACAACCAGAGGCTGAGCTTTCGGGACATAAAAAAGAGGTTCAAGAATCTAGTCTTAAATATATATACATCATCGGGAGCCTGGGAAACACTCTTACTTGGGGAGGGAAACAGATCCCTGAAACCATGGACGAGGTCATCGATATATAAGCCATACCCTACGACCAAAAGAGGAAATACATCATGAAGAGAACCACTAAGAAGAGGAGGCTTACTCTAGATAGTTCCATCCTCATCACCACAGAGGATAAATTGATTAGCAAGGAGCATGCCAAGACGTCTGAGTCTATCGGCATATGGATGGCAATCATAGATGCCACCCTGGATAGAGAAAGGAAAGATGAAGAGGATTTGGCCATTGTGCTAAAGGAGTTGGAGCATCTGTGCCATTTGGTGAAATATTATCAGGACTCCACACAGGCCACGATGTTCTTGAGAAGCGAATTATAGGATGCCTACAGTAAATTCACGAGTGAGTGACACCTTCTCACTACAGGAATAGTTGATTTCCAAGAAGACACCCTTATGGCACTAGCTACATTCAAGGAAATGGAAATATGGTATGATAAATCCCACCAAGTGGTGGAAAGAATTGATTATATTAGCACGGTTCGAAAGGGTTGAGACGTCGAAGAGCATGTAATTCGGGTACTAAGGGACAACAACATCGACCATATAAGAAAGTTGATCGAGTAATGGGCGAAGATGGCCCAAGAACCTCATCAAGAGATCAAATAGAAATGGGTTGATTGTGAAAGGATCTGGACCAATATCAATCGGGTGATGAGAGACATTGATTTCCCAGAATTTGGCACACCCGAGGACTTTGTTGACTTACATGACATAGTCAAACTATATGGAGAACAAGACTAATCGTGGAATCCAGAGATAGAAAAGGTGGAGAACATGGCGTCGGGTCAAGTACAATATTTCATGGAGAACCCGATCAAGGCTCAAACAGTGTTACAACAATTAAGTGTTAAAGTAGTCAAGTATCAGGCATGGGCAGTGGAAATAAAGGATATGCTTTCGGCCCCAATGGACCAACACAAATTCTCGTATGCCAACACATGTGAGGAACTCTTCATCAAATGGTCGAAGTATGAGAAGAGTCATCCACTCAAGTGAAACCATTTGATGACTCTTACAAGAATGAGAGATGAAAGAGCCATGTGGCAATGTTTTTTTTTACTTAGCTTGCACTTTTGATAGTTATTTTTAGTAAATAATTTGTTATAAATAAGAGGATTGACCTATTAGAATGGTTCGATGGTTTGGGAAAAGACCCTCATTTTTGGAATGGTAAAGAACTATTTTAGAACTACCTTAATTGAGAAGTCATGTTTAGGATCAGAGACAAGTTTATGTTTTTTCATCAAAACCGTGTGTGATTGGATCATAAGGAGGAATTACTTCTGACTTTATCTCTTGAATGGATGTTGTCATGAGTAAGAGTTTTTGAATCTGTCGATAAGTTATCTGATTCAATATTTTTATAATTCTTGTCTCTAATTGTTGGGTATGTGTTATATTCTTTGCATGTGTGTGTGGGGATGTGTCAGATATGACAACTGCATCTGATGATCCCTCGTAGTAGGTTTTTCTATTTTTAGTGGATTTTTCTATTTTTAGCGGTTTTGTAAATTAATCCTAGATTAAGGGATTAGGTTTTTGGTATCTACAGAATACCTAAAAACATTGTATATATATTGTATAGTGAATGGTCAATTTCGATATACTAATATAAGAAAGGTTTTCCCGGTTGAGGGTTTCCGATATAAATCTCTGTGTACTATGTGAATGAGCGATTGATTAAATTTTGTTTTTCTTAATAATATATATGAATTGCTTTACTTCACAGGTTTAAAACTTACATGTGGTATCAGAGCTCAGTTTTGGCTTCAGAGGGATGCCTTTGTTGTTGAGGGTTTGGCTCGGTCTTGATAGATCAAGGTTATCTTGGGTCTGTGATAAACCTGGCTTTAGTGGGAGATTTTGCAATGGAGATTCGAGTATAGAAAGAGGAATGGCAAGCTCATCTAGAATCAAGATAGATAAGTTCAACGGTAAAAACTTTGATCTATGGAAGCTCAAGATGTAGGACCTTCTTTTAGCAAAAGAACAATGGATTGCTGTGGATCCTGGTACACAACCCACTGGTACACTGTCTACTAGCAGATAGGCTACTGGTACACAACCTACTAGTACACAAACTACTAGTACACCACCTACTGGTATATCGAAGGAAGATTGGGAGAAGTTGGACAGAAGAGAAAGGAGTACTATTCGACTCTGCCTGGTAGATTCGGTTTTTTTTAATGTCTTGGGAGAATATACAGCCAAGGAACTATGGGATAATTTGGGGGATTTGTATCAATCAAATTCCCTTGTAAACAAGTTGTTTCTTTGAAAGAAGTTGTATCATCTTAGGATGGAAGATGGAGATTTTGTGACAGAACATCTAAATGCCTTTAAT
>SNQJ01S0074585.1:37446-55042 GCA_010110895.2 Picea sitchensis | reverse complement strand
TCCAAGACTTGCTATAGATTAGTATATCATCAAAAAATACTAACACAAATTTTCGAAGGAAGGGCTTGAAAATGGAATTCATCAACCATTGGAATGTGAAAGGTGCATTTGTAAGGCCAAAAGGCTTGACCAAAAATTCATAATGGCCTTCATGAGTGTCGAATGTTGTTTTTGGGATATCTTCTTACTTCATTCTAATATGATGATACCCTAAATGGAGATCCAACTTTGTGAAATAGATTGCTCCATGTAGTTCATCTAACAATTCATCAATGACGGAATGGGAAACTTATCTTTAATAGTGATCTTGTTGAGATCTCTATAATCTGGACATATACGCCATGAGCCATCTTTCTTGAGTACCATTACCACTGGTGCAGAGTAAGAACTTTGGATAGGTCTAATAATGCCATCCTCTAACATTTCTTCAACCATACACTCAATTTCACTCTTCTGGCCATAAGGGTATCTGTACGGCTTGATGTTAGGAGGAACACTCTCAGGAATTAGGTGAATTTCATGATCATGATTTCGAGTGGGTGGAATACCTTTGGGAATATCTTCAAATACTTTGTAATGCTTATCAATGATCCCTTGGAGATCTAGGGGAATAGATGGCTTAGATGTTTGAACATCTAGTGAGCATAGTTTGCAATTACACCTTGATTCCCCTTTTTCAATAATTGTGTCATGCCATTAGAGCTTATCACCTTACTGGGTTTCCCTGTGATACCTGTTAACTCACTTTCTTTTCCTTCGAATGAAAATTTCATGAAAAGTTTTTGAAAAATAAAATCCATTGCTCCTAATGATTGTAACCATTCCATTCCTAGTACGACATCAACACCACCCATGGGTATAGAAATCATTGGACTATTCATTACATATTCCCCCATAGTAAGATTGATCTTATTACATTTTCTTGAGAAATTGATAGTTCCTCCATCTACAATCGTTACTTGAAACTCTGGTGCTCGATATACAAAGAAATTGAGAGCTTTGGCTAATTTGTAGTGAATGAAGTTATGAGTACTACCAGAATCAATTAGGACTATTACATTTTTCTTTTTGATATATCCTTCGATCTTGAGGGTTTGAGGAGTGTTAATTCCAGCCAATGCATTACATGATATCGTGGGAGTCAACTCTTGAGAAGAAATGTATTCTATACTTTCATCTTGAGATGGTTCTTGTTCTAGTTCTTGTTCTTCTTCCTCTTCACAATCTATGTAGAATAATTTCTTCTCACCACACTTATGTCCCTTACTGTACTTTCTGTCACAATTAAAGCATAAACCTTTTTCTTTTCTTTCCTCCAATTGTTGAGGTGTCAAGCTTGTAGGTTGAGGTGTTTTAGAAGAAGGAACATTATTCTCTCGATAGATGTTAGGAGTGATCCTTCTAGTAGCCATAGCCATATTTTTACTTTCAACATTTCTTGCCACCCTAAATGCATTCTCCACTGATTTGGGTTCCCAAAGGCGAACCTCATGTTGAATGTTATCCCTTAAAGTTCCTATGAATACATCAATCAAGTGATCATCTGGAATATCTGTTACCTTTATATTCAATCTTTGGAAGTTCTCAATGTGTTATGTAACTAAATCCTTCTGCTTGAGATTTATCAATTGGATAAAGAAGGTATTTATTCTTGTATCCTCATAGTGTGCTATCATTTCTTCCGTGAAAATTTTCCAAGTGACGAGTGATTTGCGAGAAAAAATCCATCTATACCACACAAATTGATTGGGTTTTAAATATAAAGAAACAATTCATTCCTTTTGTGTATGTGGCACATTATGTAGATCAAAGAATTGCTCCATCTGAAGTATCCATGTGATTGGGTCCTTGCCATCAAAATTCCTCATATCAATCTTAGGAAAGTGGTTGGTATTCAACCCAAGGTTAGAGTTTCTCCATTCTTGATTCATATTCATTGTGTCCTCATCATGAATTTCATGGGATACATTTTCACTTTCAGGTGTCCTCTCTATTAGGAAAATTTTCAATCCTTCCATGATCTCCCTTTTTAAACCATCCATCTTAGTATCCATTATTGCCTCCAACTTAGCTTCCGTTGAATCCATCATCCCTTGTAGTTCATCTTTTGTTACTGACTTCTTTTGTAAATCATTTATGTCCCTACGCATTTCTTCCCCTTCATCCAGAGTCCAAGTAGGATTGTTTGGAGGCTTATGTGGTGTAGAAGTTCCCTTTTTTGGTGACATGTTGGCCAAGTATCACTTTAAAACTTGATTTTGAAGTGGTTCTTCTAGACAATCTTTATTTTGTTGTATCTCCAAAATTTTGGCCCTTCTGGGTATGAAAATTTATTTTTTGTAGTTCTCTGATATTTCTTCTCTGCAATGCCACAGGTCTGATCAAAATTGGATGTGCCAAGTGGAATTTATGGTAACTTCCCCACAACTTGCTGGTTTTTTTCCTTTCCAGGAGATCTCACTTGTATAGAGTGCCCCACACAAAATAATTGATATACAATTCTGCAAATTGTACCGGAAATAACACAGATTGTCCACTATCCAATGCAACTGGTCTCACTCAATTTGGATACTCGAGGAAGAATTTATGATTGTTTTACCTGGAACACCTTCTTGAGACTAGTCAATAGGACTAGTCAGATACCCTATATTCCACAGGGTGTATCTACAAATGTAAGATGCCCAGAAGCTGAAATTTTTATCTCATATACCTTAATAATTTCTGTGAATATCCTCTAGATTTTAGAGTCTAAAAAGTGACAGAAAAAATTTCATAGCGAAAATTTTGCGATGACTAAATTCAGGATGATTCTAGAACCCTATCTTACACAGGTTGTATCTTCGAAATTATAAGGCCTCAAGAGATGAGATTTGAACCCAACGTACCTTGATCAATCTACTAAATATCCTCCAGGGGGTTCCTTCTGAAACATTGTAGAAAACAAATTATAGCGAAAATCCCAAAGTGTCTCAGATGTAGCAGTGAAACTCCAAGACCTTGAGCTCTAAAACCAAATGTTAAGTACCAAATATCAAGATAGCATAGAAAAACATCAGAATAAGTACTCAACGCCTTGAAAAAGATAGAATTCCAGATAATAAGCCTCTTCGAGGGGGAAACTTCTTTATACACCACATAAATTTACAAATACAAGATGATTCCAAATGAAAATGTCTCATTGGTATATATAGGAGACTAGGAGGTACAATTACAACTAATGGACCGAAGATGACATAAATAAAATAACATTACTAATGTAATATTCCCCAATTAAGGGGTAATGTGCCACTATTTAGGGCTTAACAAAATATGGTGGTAAGTATGAGTGGGATTGGTATGATGACCTTTCTAGGAGACCCTAGTAGTAACCCTCTTCCCAAGGGTGAGTCACTTAATAGGAAACCATCTCAACCACCAAGGTGAAATAATGCAAAAGGTATAAATTCCAAGCAAACGCTTTACAATCAAGAGAGGACCCTTTGCAACATGTTCAAATGCTTCAATTATTAAAGTGACACTTACCATGAGACTGAGCTTCTTACCTCATGAAGCAAGTACCTAGTATCCTCTAGGATCCAAGCCGATGTGGTGGACGTTGTTGGTGATGTGTTGTGGAGAGGAGGGGCTCTGTCGGTCATCTAGATCTCGACACTCCATGTATGCAACTTGCGATCCTCGAGACATCATCTCCTTAGTTATCCCTATGCATGGGGGGATAATATATGGCTCCTACTTGGGTACATGTGCTCTTCGTAGAGTACATGAGAACCTCAACATATCTTGGTAAGACCTGTGCCTACACATACTCAAGAAAAATGTTAGAGCATTGATGGGTGGCTTTCTCACCCTTTATTCATATA
Source organism: Picea sitchensis (assembly GCA_010110895.2). Taxonomy (NCBI): domain Eukaryota; kingdom Viridiplantae; phylum Streptophyta; class Pinopsida; order Pinales; family Pinaceae; genus Picea; species Picea sitchensis. The sequence goes on along the minus strand of SNQJ01S0074585.1, from coordinate 51,182 downwards.
AGAAAAACTTCAAAATTGATAAATATTCTTTAAAAGGAAAATTTTGCATTTAAAATAAATAAATTAACTAACATGAAATATTATTCAAGCAAATGCATCGCATCAACTACGCAATAATGCAACAAAAAAATATTTAAAACAAAGCATGAAAGCAAATGAAACTGCACTATGATGAACACACAAATGAAATGAAAGAAATAAAATGACCTACCTACTTACTTAGGGCTCGAGGCCCGTGGAAATCAGGTCCCAAAGATGTAAGGTGAAATCGTACAACCAATGCAACTAATTGATCATCTCATCAAGGTATCTCCCTATGTGCTTAATTATGTAATAAAACAAGGATAAGTTAAACACATAATAATCATGAGCATAAATAATCATGTGATCAATCATAGAAAGAAACTCATGGAGGTGGTTGGGAGGGAGACAATCATGTTGAAAAGAGTAGCCACAATCCAGATGAATCCATCTCTAAATAGGACTATTGCATATAGACGACGACTAGTCTTCATTCTCACTTAGAGTACCACTACTTGAAGATTGAGAGGAGATGAGAGATTCCAAGAAGAATCTATGATTTCCTAGAGAGGAAAATATGAGATAAGGGACAACCTCAGGTCTAGAGAAAGAATCTTTATCCACATTGAAAACATTTTGCCTCTTTATATGTGTTTGCAAGTCCCTGCATACCATCTCATACTGAAGATATTGTTTCCTTATGGTATGGATCTATGACTTTTATGAGCTGGCCACGTCCTGATGTCCATCAAAATTTGAGCATGAAGATGGTTGAGAATCTTCATCAAATAATAGTTCTGAGTCCTAAAAAGGATAATCCTCAAGGAAAGGCTCGAAATCAACATAGGAGTACTACAACAAGTCATCCTTGGGTGGCCAAAATAAATCTGTGACCATATGATCATCATGTTGCCAAACATATGAACTGTATAATCATTCTAAAGGAAACAACTTATCTTTCTTCACTCAAAAGCCACCCTCAATGTCATAAATGGGATCTCCATAAATAATGGAGCAAATAACCTCCCATCTACGTCTCCCTACACGTATAACTGCATCTATATGATCACCAACTAGATCAAAGGGTTCCTTTATAAATCCATCTGTATGATTGCAACTAACCATTTCTTCATCTTCATGTATAGGGAGAAAAAAAGATTGAGTCGCTTGAACTGGGTCTTCAACATGATGCATTTCATGGGAATCTTCTTCATCAACAGATTCTTCATCATTGAGGCCGTATTTTTCTACGATAATGGTACACAGGGAATTTACTCTATGACATGTCTCAACAAGATATTGTGCTAGCAAATTAGTAGGACCTTCTTCAAAGATCTCTTCAAGCACCTGACATCCTTTCTTATTGAATATATTATCATCAATGGTTTTCTCTTTTTCTTCTTTGTGGAAGATTTCTTTGCGGACCTGTTCTCCAAGCAAATATTCATCATCATGGGCATGATCTCCAATGAGTTTTGAGACTTCTTTGGGAATCAAGAATGATTGATCTTGAGTTGGAAGGTTTTCTTACCAACCATATTTCTTGGTCACAACGTCACATAGTGACTTCACTCCAAAATAGGCAATGGCAAGCTCCCATGCTATGTTTCAGGTAGGTTCCCTCTCATAATTTCGAAGGATAGTGTTTCACTCTTCTCTTCTTTGCATGCAGAACCTAACCAAGAAATCTTTATTGTGGTAGTGCTCTATTAATTATTCACAAAACGCATTGTCTTCTTCTATATTTTCAATGAGAGCCTCAAAAATTTCTTCATCATTATCCTCAACCTTTTGTTCCCCAATTGTGTTCTGTTGGAAGCCACCAATAATTTTTTATTATTATCACAATCAAAGTCCCCACAAATAGATTATATCTCTCTGTAGCTGCCATCACCTTCCATTTATAAATGTTTATGTTTTTGAGTTTTGAGGTGATGATCGGGTTAAAATTATCATTTTGAGTTTTCCGTTTACATTTTCGTTTATTTTGTTTTAAATTTATGATTGTAAGCATGAATTTAAATAAAAAACTTGGTTTGGGTTTCATATTTTCTACCTTATAAATGTCGCTTTGAAGGCACCCATATATGGTTAAATCTCAAGTCTTATGAACTTATTAATTGATCCACTATCAAAATATTTGTGTATAATGGGTATCATGACTTCATTGGATCTATAATTGATTATTGGTTTAATTTGTGAAGTGTTTGAATGCACAAAAATGTTGGTTTAACATTTTATATAGTTCTCATGAGATCAATAGTCATATCAACACTCATATCGCTTGGTACAGGCATGTTGTACCTACGATTTCAATCCACTTTGTTGTCCTGAATATTAATGAGATCATTCATTATCCGAATTGGGGTTTTGTACTGTTGGAGGGTTTGGTATTCATCATGGGTAATGGCTCGTAGTTTTACGAGCCCTCTGGTTTTTCATTTTCCCCAACTCTTCTTTCCAAGTTATGACAGTCCCCAAACTTTGCAGTTTTCGTGCCATTACATTTCGCATAGACCTCTCTCTACTCCTCGTCTTCTGGAAGCCGAAACCTACCTCTTGTGATATCCATTGTATCCTTTTCACAGTGGAAATGGCACCTGTGGTTCGTATCGAGATGAATGGTTTCCAAGCTCTCCTTTTCCATGATGACGCCATAGAAGAATTGAAGGCTCACAGCTGGGATGTCTTCCTCAGGAAATTCGAAGGCTACAACCTCTTGGTTACACAAGCCTTTGCACAGACTTTTGACGGTTTTAGGGCCAAGGTTGGGGATATACAGTTGGAAATAACAAAGTATTTCATAAGCAAGGCAACAGGACTTCCATTGAAAGGTGAAAAGTGGTTTAAGAATCTAAAAATGGAGGATGTTCCATGGATTTTGTTCATGGTTTCCCACAAATCCACTTGTTGTCCAAAAGGTATTCCCATTGCTTTTCTGAAACCTAGATGGCATAGCCTTATTTTAATTTTAAAACAATTTATCACATGTGAAGGTCAATATGGGATGGTTTTTATATACCGCATTCGGTTACTTATGTTATTCATAGGGTTTGAATTGAACATGTCATTCTACCTGTTAATGAGCCTTTACAAAATTTCTAAACACTATAAGCGAAAGGGCATGAATTCTCTGTCGAGTCTGTTTAATCACGGGCTCATTAAGATCCTATTGGTTTCTCACCTATCGCGAATCGGTGATAATTGGGAGAGTTTCCTAAGCTGAAATGGCTTCACCTAGGTCGACGATATAGTTAGCCCGCATTTAATTGTAAACCTCAATTTGGACACACCAGTGGTCGAAAGCTAGGTCTTCAATTCACTTGATGGCTCTGAATTTAATAAACCAGCTTCTATTGTTGATGAAAACCCTGTGGATACTAAATTTCCATGTATGTTTTCACCCAAGAAATCTTTGGAACAGGTAATTGGTGAATTAAAAGGGAAAGATCACCCTGTGCCTATGAACGAATCTAATTTGAACAATAATGATAAACCTGTTGTGAAGAAATTTTGTAAAGGAAAGAAACAACAGAGATCGGATTTAAATTTTAGGAATAAGAAGGTTGGTCGATTGATTTGTAGGAACTTAAGAAATTGAAAGAGTGATCATCTGAGCTCGATCCCTACGATCAAGATCCATGATCAGTGTTCATATCAAGAGATAAACGATTTCTTGGCTCAGGAAAATCTGGACAACCTATGTCTTGTGGAAGAAAATACTACCCAGGTTGAACAGTATGACTTTGTGACTAAATTACCCTCGTTCCTCAAAGGAAAAGAAGGTTTTGCAAGTATTAGTCATGACCTAGAAAAACCACAGGGAAAAATGAAGTACCCATTGTCGATTGTATTCCACGTCGGTCTACCATTTCCCCAGTGCACTGTGACAACTGTTTAGATTGGATAAAGCGTTATTATAGAGATATTTCACTCTTAAAGGCTCAAGTGAAATGCCTGGTTGTTCGGAATGCTCTATTGGAATGAGAGAACCAGAATTTGAAGGCACACATAGAGAGGGAAAATAAAATATTCAAGAGGTCTGAGAATATAATCATTAAAAATACAACTAGTTTCAAAGCCATCATAAATTTGGAACTGTTAGATCCTTCTTTTGCTAATTTCTAATGGTAAAAATGATTTTGTTTAATTTTATGACATTTTGTTATGAAAGATTAAAATAGTTAGATTTAATTTTGATTTCATTTGCTAATAATAAGACTAGATACAAAATCTATGATTATGTAGCCAGTCTCTTTTGAATAATAATTAGTATTGTTATCTGAATATCAAATGGGTTTTTCTATCTACAGGAAATTGATGGTTATGATGTTGATTAGATGGAGCAAACACCTTGGGTCATATGCTCAATTCTTCAATAGTTTCTTCCTTTTATGTTTATAAAACTTTCGTTTATTTTTGACAAACCAACTCATGCATGAGTGGTTTCTAGTTTCATTATTTTTGTAATATTATCTAATTTTTGTGGATTCAACTCTATCTTATATGATAAGAGCATTTGAATCCTCAACTAGTTTAAATACTGGTCACTCTTAGTAGTAAGGACATCTCTGATTTGGACACATTATGGACATATGACTTTCAATACTGATATGGAGAAGTTGTTCACTCCTTGGCTTTAGACCAGTGTAGAGCTTACCCATTATGTTTTGCCTTTATCTTAAGAAATGTTATTACATTTATACAGCTTTAGTTTGATCATTGTATGATATTTCATATTATTCAGCATGTAATTTGTTGTTCTATATTACATCTGTGATCAATAATTCATTTAAATATTGTTGATTTATGTTGGATATTGAATGATGTATTACATGAATGATTTGTATTAAGTTTCTTTTATTATAAGTGTTCATCATTATAAGATCACCAGATCTATATGGTTATCAGTCTGCTTTTATATTCCTTCTCCAAAACACCTTTGAGTTTGTTCTAGGAGTATTAACACCATCATGTTACAGGTTTTCCTCATAAGCAGGACAACTAGGAACTTGAATTGCGCAGGGACATAAACTCATTTTAGTTGATTAATTACAAGTTAGTTTACTCGTATTCTTGTTCTTTAGTTAGTTTATTTATCAATGAAATAAGAATAGCTTAAATTAACTTTGATTGTTAATCTGTTCTTATTTCAATTGTGTTTGATTAGTATTCTTTAGTTCTTTAGGTTTTAAATATTAAACAGAAAACATAAAATGTATATGCTTTCTTTATCTACTTCATAAACACTTTCAAAAAAACATCTATTTCACAAGATCTCCTGTAAATCTTGCAGGTTGTATATACATTGTTCATAATTACATGCACATATTCCATTTTCTTTTTCGACACTTGTAAATTATTTATATTCATAGTATCTTATCTTTATAGATTAGTTTCATTTCTTTATTATTTTTAGGACTTTAGTTGGCCAACAAAGCCATTAAACCCATCGAGTCATTTCATTCCAAAGGGCCTGGATTATTTAGACAACCCTAGCCTGGATGTAACCTTCCAGTTGACGGTGTATCATTTATGCCAGTCAACAAATGGCGCTAGAAGGAGGGCCTAAATTTAATTGATGGAATGTGGAGGTCTCAAGACTCCTCCCCCACACACTCGCACTCTTGTCATAACGTGTAGTCACTCAGACAATAAATTTACACTTGAAACAACAACTACCTCAAAGGATAACCCTGATATTCCCGTTGAACCAGTGACACCAATTCCTCAAGGGGTTGACGTCCAAGAAATTTTTCGTCAGTCACTTATAAGAAATAATAGTGCCTTAGCCCGTATCAAACAACCTGACAGGCCGCTTAATCAACCCCTTGATTTCACAGATATCCAAGAATGGCTTCAAGGAACCAGTCTGCCTGAAAACCCTTTAGGTGGTAATCCTACCAATCCTACTGAAACACCTATCCTTGGAGCCAGAGGATCTGGTATTCCACCTTCCCCACCTGGTTCATATCCATTCTCTTCAGGAGGAGAGTCTTCAAACGAAGGCAGTTCTTCATCAGAACCGTCTCAGCCTTCAACACCATCAACTCCCATGGCAAACCGAAATAATCCTGCTATACCTTGGCTCGATCAAGATGTCGTGGTTGTACCTAGACCCCAACACCCATTACCTAAGCATCCGAAGAAATGGCTACCTAAATTCAATCCAGATTCAAAGCAATCCGTTGAGGATCACATCAAGAAATTTATGTTGTCCATTAGACTCCGGAGTGTTGAACACGAGGATGTAGTATGCAGATTATTTCTTTATACTTTTGAGGGAAATGCCTCCACATGGTATTTTGCTCAACAACCCCAGACCATCGTCTCTTGGGACAAGTTTGAAACTTGTTTTATTGAAAAATTTGGAGATGATAAATCTCCGGAAGTCTTGGTTATGGAACTCTCAAGCTTAAAAATGAACCTTAAATCAAAATTGAAATACTTTAACCAAAGGTTTCTTACTTTAAAAAACAAAATCCCTGCAGATTCAATGCCCACATAAAGTTTAATTATTGCATATTATGCTAAAGCCTTGCACAATAATATAGCCATATGGGTCAAAAGTTCTAAAAAAAACACGTTGTTAGAAGCCTTTGAGGAGGCAAGTGAAATTCAGAAAGATATATTGAGCTTAAAAGATAATCTTAATAGTGAAGCTGAAACAACCTCGTCCTCTAAGAAGAAAATAGAAATTCTCACTAGGCCTCCTCAAACTAAAAATCAACAAGAAACTTTAGACTTAGAGAGTTTGCAGAAAGATTTCCAAAAACTGTCCAATCAGGTCATTGACTTGAAAATATCAGTCGAGGAGGCATCCACAAGCAAAGCAAGTTTCAAACCTCCTTTCAGAAATCCTTTTCCTCCTAACCGGCCAAATCCGACCACAAAGGTATAAATTTTGAAAGTTTATAGTATGCTTTGCAAACCATCTTAGAAGCACATGATAATTCTGCTTTTGTTCCTCTTGCAAATTATGATGATACAGTTGAGGGAGAGGTACCAGAAGAGGAGGACTCATCTCCCCCTGTTTTCGGTCACTTGTCGGACAGTATCTTCCAAGCGAATTTTGAAATTGTCCACCCCTACAACACAAGAAGCAAAATGCAAAACAAAACCCCTCTTGAAGTAAGTAAAAATGTGTTTCCGAAATAGTCAAAGCAAACTAAAATTAAACAAATCTTAGCAGCCCCCATTTTAGAATACAATTTAATTGAAGATCTGAAAAAATTGAGGGCTAATATTTTTGTTTTTGAACTGCTGAAATTTCCCCTTATTTTGCAGAAAATGCTTCAAAGCATCATTGAAAACAGTAAAAAGAACGATCCTAGCAGCAAAAATTTAGCAGAAATTGATTCAAACGCAGCTAAGAATGTCCCAACTAAAAATACATTTGAACCTCCAGACAAAAGGGACTTAGCAGAAAAAACTGTAGCAAATGTAGATAAAATTGTTTTAGGGACAACAACAAAAAATTAGCAGAATTCTGATGTTAACACTCGGAAAAATGTCCCGCCTTTGATATTTTTAATAGGAATGTACATAATTGTATGGTCGATTCTAGTGTATCATCAAATGTAATGCCTCTATCTGTATGCCAAAAAATTAATGCAAAAGTCAAACCTTCTGATCTCAAAATCATTCATCTAGATCAAACAAACGTTAAAGTAATTGGTGAGCTTAAGAATGTGTTGATTAGACTATCATCCAATCCTAAAGTTCATCAGAAAATTGATATTATCGTTGTTGATATCCCTGAATTTTATGGCCTGTTTTTAAGCAGAGATTGGTCAGAACAGCTGCATGGTTACTTTGCCACGGATTGGTCTCACTTGTGGCTACCTGAAAATAGATAGCCTAACAAAATCAAGATAAACAGAGAATGTTATCTTAAGCATACTGTGACGGATCTGAATGATACAAATGAGCCATTCGTTACATCTGCAAATTCATTTGAAATGCGGGGAATGAATACCTTCTTTGGTAATTCCATGACAAAAATCTCTTTTATCATTGATCCTGAGCAGCAATATGAAATTACAACCTATACTTAGACACCAGCTTTGCTAAATATACCAAGTAATGCTAATGATGCACAAATCTGGTCCTTATATTTCGATGGATCTAAATTCCAAGAAGGAGAAGATGTTGGTTGTGTACTCATTGATCCTACAGGTAATAAAAATTTTATTGCTTATTGATTAGAGTTTGAATGCACTAACAACACGGCCGAGTACGAAGCTCTTCTGCAAGGACTTAGGAAAGCATTGGATATGGATGTGCAAAATTTGATAGTATTCGTTGATTCAAAAATCGTGGTCAAGTACGTAAGAAACGCCATACATTTCTTATCACCACATCTAAAAAGCTACCAAGCAGAGGTATGGAGTTTGATGCATAAATTTTTAGCATTTAACATAAATTTCATTCCTAGATTGAGTAATTCAGAAGATGATTTATTGGCCAATGTTGCTTCTAAATTGTTTCCTGTTGAAGGTCTTTCCCCTAATGTGTTTTTGATCGAATTGTTGTTCAGGCCGTCGATCCCGGATAACATCACAAATTGGAGAGTATTCGATGATGACAAGCAGATCATCAACTTTCTGCATATGGAAGACACATTCCATGGTGCAGTCATTGAAGAAGCCACTCATGACGAGAACCTCTGAAACTTCATGGTAATATCTGATCCTCGATCTCCTGAATCGACATCCGAGCTGGTAAACTGTATCCCCAGATATGTTGTGAGATTAGAGAAATTTTATGACTTGCATGATAAATTTAGAGGGGCAGTAAATTGTAAAACTAACAGTTCCTCTTTGATTTATTAAACAATTAATTTAGGAACAATGGATAATCCTCAAAATATTAATATGGGAAAGGGATGTTCCGAGCAAGAAAGATCCGCTTTTATAAAGTTATTTAAATAATTTAAAGACTTTTTCGCTTGGACATATGATGACTTGAAAAAATTTGACCCCAACATCATACAACATGTAATCCCTATGAAACCCTAGATTCAGCCTTTTCAACAGAAATTGAGGAAGATGCATCCTAAATTGGAGCCCAATATTAAAAAGGAACTAAAAAAATTACTAACTGCAAAGATAATTTTTCTAGTTAGGCACACGCAATGGGTGTCTAATTTAGTCCCTGTAAGGAATAAAAGTGGTGAAATTCGACTCTGTGTCAATTTTCAAAACTTAACCGGTCGTCTGATAAAGACAACTACCATGTTCCTCCAATGGAACAAATTCTACAATAGGTTTCTAGCTCCGAAAGACTATCTCTGCTGGATGGTTTTTTAGGATACAACCAGGTCTTTATGTCTCCTTCAGACCAACTTAAAACCACCTTTCATACCCCATGGGGCACTTACGCCTATAGGAAAATTCCTTTCAGACCGATAAAATTCGGTGCCACATTCCAGAGAGCAATGGATATTGCTTTCCATGCCCTCATAACCAGTCAGTCATGGTTTATCGTGATGACATCACTGTCTTCTCTAAAAACAAGAAACCTCACTTGTCTCACCTTAGGGTTGTCCTAGAACGATGCTGCAAGTTCGGCATATCTCTCAACCCTAATAAATCGGTCTTTGTAGTAGAGCAAGGAAAACTTATTGGGTTTATAGTGTCTAAGGATGGAATGATTATTGACCCTAAGAACCCAAGCTATTGCTAAAATCCCCCCTCCTTCTTCCAAAAAAGCCATGCAGTCCTTTTTGGGCAAGATTAATTTTGTCAGAAGGTTTGTCTCGAGCTTCTCAAAAATGGTTAGACCATTACACAATTTAATTAAAAAAGATGTTTTGTACTGTTGGGGACCACAAGAAAGTCAGGCTTTCGATTCAATTAGAAAATTTATAATAGAGGCCCCTTCCTTGATGAGTCCCGATTTTTCTCAGGATTTCACTCTTTACACTTTTGCATCTGATCGATCTTATGCTATTGTGCTTACACAGAAAAACGTTGAAAGCAATGAGATAGCCATTTCCTTCATGAGATCGGATTTTAAAGGAGCGGAACTTAATTACCCAGCCATAGATCAACATGCATATGTTGTTTTCAAAGAAAGAAAACACTTCTGGTCTTAACTGTTGAAATCCAGAACCAAGGTTATTGTTCCTTACCCAGCTGTAAGAAACCTGTTAGTACAAAAAGAACTAGGTGAGAAAAGGGAAAATTGGATGACGTCACTACAGGAATATGACCTTGAAATAACCCCTGCACAAATTGTTAGAGGTCAAGACCTATGTAAACTAGTGGTTGATTCAATTGAAGAACAAGAAAGTCAAATAAACACCTCAACTGTGAATTAGCATAACGAAAAACAGATCAGTTTTGCACAAGCTACTGCCACTTCTTGGTATGAGAACATTAGATTCTATTTAACACATGGATCTTCTCCCCACAATCTTGATCCTAAAAACAGAATAGCACTTAGGCTTAAATATGCATCTTTCCAATTAATAAATGATGTATTATTTCGAAAGAACTTTGATGGTGTCTTTCTACATTGCTTAGATAAGGAAGAGTTAGAAAAAGTGTTATCTGAACTTCATTCAGGTGAATTTGGTGGTCACTTCGGTGGAGATACCACTGCCCACAAAGTGCTAAGAGCTGGGTACTAATGGCCTACCTTGTTTAAATATGCCCATACGTTGTCCTGTAAATGCATAATATACCAAAAGGTTGCAGGACGGGTGAAAAATGAAGCATTCCATTTACAGCCTCTTACTGTAGATACACCTTTTCAGCAATGGGGCCTAGACATCATAGGACCAATTAATACATCTTCTTTGCAATAGAACAAGTACATCCTTACAACAACAGACTATTTTACAAGATGGTCCGAAGATGTACCCTTAAAATTAGTAAACATAAATCAGGTAGTATATTTTCTGAACTCTCACATCATCACTCGATTCAGCGTTCCTAAATGTTTGGTTTTTGATAACGCCTCTTATTTTTCATCCCTTGATATGAATGTTTTCGCTCTGGAAAGAGGGATAAAACTGAAGTATTTTGCAAGCTACTACCCTCAAGGAAATGGCTTAACAGAATCAACGAGTAAAAATTTAATCAAGATTATTAAAAGGACAGTTTCAGAAAATCACAACAACTGGCACAATGCACTATATAATGCACTTTGGGATGATAGGGTAACTCCAAAAGCCTATGTTAGTAATTACCCTTTCTTCCTCATTTATGGAAGATAATCCATTCTCCCCCCGCATTTCTTGCTTCCTTCTTTGCAATTGTCACGGAAAGTTCAAGAAGAGGAATGCCCTCCTCTAGAAAATCGAATAAATGCCTTATTAAAACTAGAGGAGGTAAGAACACAGGCAAAGCAGAAACTAGATCAGCACCAGCAAATTGTAAAAAGATGGTTTGATTCAAATTCATCTTCAGATAGGAATTTTGATGTCGGAGATCTGGTTCTCAAGTGGGACAAAGCCCATGATGGTAAGGGGGAACATACCAAGTTCCAAAACCTGTGGCTGGTACCATTTGTAATTTCTGAAAAATTCGGTCCCAGCACTTTTCACCTGCATAATTTGGAGGGACAACCAGACACTTTCCCAATGAATGGCCAGACCCTCAAGAGGTAATTCACCTGATGATTTCTGCTCCACCCTTCTGTAAATATTTTTGATATTTTATTTTTTGTTTTTATTTTGGTTCTTTTCATTTTGCTTGATTTTGACTTGTTTTCTGAATAATTATATATGAGTCACCATCTCATTTGTGGAAGTGAATCAGAATTCTCATTCATTAGCAGCAATTGACAACTTCCCAAACACCTGAGCAGTAAGTGCTAAAACTCAGATCAACAGAAGTAAGTTTCTGTTCAAATCAGTGTTTCTGGTTTCTCATCGAAATTACAAGAAGACACGATTATCATTAATAAACTTCTTGTTGTATTACTGAGAGGGGGGGTGAATCAATAATAGCATAATTATAATCATTTTTCTCCAAATAATCCAAGTGTTATATCAATGTAGAATTATTATCCAATAATGAGCAATAAGAAATGAACAATCACACACATACACAGTACACCAATGTTTTACATGGAAACACAAATCAGGAGAAAACCACAGAATGCTTTTTCTTATATGTTTTGAAGAATTACATTCATTAGAAGCACCAAATTCCTTTTTTTTCTAGTTGCAACTCGAAGGAGGCTCCAACCCCCTAGTTTCTCAGGCTACAACCCGAGGGAATCTCCAACTTTCCAATTCTCTAGCTACAACCACAAGGAGGCTACAACCCCCTATGTTCTCTAGCTACAACCGGAAGGTGGCTACAACCACCTGTCCTTGCCTCGTCCAACCGCCATGAAGTAGAAGTAGAATGATGGAACCACTGTCACACTATCACTATGAGATATACCATTGTAAACCTGTACCAATAAACCGGAACCATGCATCAACCATGCATCAACCTGTACCTCAACCTGTAATCAACTTGTACCATAAACAAGTGCATCAACCATGCACCAACCTATACCATAAACAAGTGCATCAACCATGCACCAACTTGTACCAAACAATCTGTAATAAACTTGTACCATAAGCAAGTGCAAGCAACCATGTACCAAGTATGTACCAATCATGTGTCAACTACTCATCAACTATGACCTATCAATATGTACCAACATCATCAACTATACACCTCATGTATGTTCCAACTCATCAACTACTTGTCTCAACCATGTACCCAACTTGTACATCAACCAAAAGTCCTCATCAATTTCATCATCCAAATATGATTTGTAACTTTGTAATAGACCTGGTGTATATGATCACATACCTGCAAACCTGCCTTAACTTTAAACAACAAGATACTAGCATTTTCATCAAATGTTTCTTTAGTCTCACATGACTAGTTTTAGATTAGTCAACAACCCTAACTTGAAATAATCATAACTTTGTACTTGTAATGAATAAATATATTAAACTGATACACAATGTTCTTCAATGTGTTTTATTCAATTCCTCCAGGTGTCACTACTTGGAACCTCTAAGAAAAGGAGTTATAGAAAAAATGACATACCTTGCTGAATTTTGGCTTATTCTAGAGAGCGACCTTGTAGAGCATGACCCGCACGGAATATTTGTTGAATCGATATGAAACTATTACAAAGCATACTAAAGACTGTAATCTAACCAACACATTTGGTCTTACTGAATTTGGATATTTTATGAAGAAGTTATGACGTTTTTACCCGAAACACCTGTTTTTGATTAGTTTCAGGACTAGCCACAAACCCTACTTTCCACAGAGTGTAACTCCAAAAATACAACAACCCACAAGATAAATTTTTTACCACGGATACTTGGATATGTTTCCTCAGTTTCATATCAATTTCATGGTCTGAATCATTCTAGAAAAAAGGTTATTGCGGAAATGGTGAGATGACCTGTAAATAACATACCTTAGAAAACATCATCAAAAGAATTTATCCTTCCTTGAATTCCGACCTTCTTTTCTTCACCTTCCCTCAGAAATTAGGCTTAGATATCCTTTGGTTACCTCAGACACCTATAGGTATTCAATATTCTCAAGTTTGTCTTAAATTAGAGAGCCTTGCCTCTTATTTATACTCTCCAAGTAGCTTCCTTAAAAACATCTTCTAGGTCACTTTGCCCACTTTCCTTATTTTAGGGTTAACCCACTTCTAATTTCTCCATTAAATTTATTATT
>SNQJ01S0074585.1:20488-37436 GCA_010110895.2 Picea sitchensis | reverse complement strand
TTCATCCATTTCTACTTATTATCAACCATGACAAGACAATAACGAGTCATCTTTACATCAAACAAACTTGGGTCCATTACCCAAACCTTTGTGCTACCGGGCTTTCTTCAAGGGTTGACATCAATGACAACCAACCTTAATCAACACTTCTAACGCTGTCCCTATTTTTAAAGAAAAAAACTCAACTGTACCTTCCCATTCTCGAGATGGTTTCTTAACAAGAAATAGAATTGTCCAAATCATGTTGAAGGTCATCAAAACAAAAGAATAATTTGTAAATGATCAAAATTTTCATTCCAAACTCTGATATTTTATGTATCACCCTGCCCTCTTGAATGCCATGGAGTTATGGAAATTATAAACAAATTCTAGAGGGTTGAAAGCACTTTAATGTATGGGAAGTGTTTGTAAACTTGGTGGGGTACTGAACAGGTCTGCTGGAAGCTGGTAAATGCACTCATGATACCAAGGCAACTTCGTTGGGGTACTAAACAGGCCTGCTCACAGCGAAGCAATGCCGAGTTTAAGAATATCCTCATGTATGTATTTTAATTTGATCAAATGCAAAGATGTATTTGTCATGAATGGATGACTCTTGGACAAGATAGAAGTACTAGAGTGGGTTAAATGAAATCCCTGTCGAGGCTATGGATGCCTGCTAGAAACAGTGGCCCTATCAACAGTATCGAAGTCAACTGCAAAAACATCGCTACACTTGTAATCTAAGTTAGATGCCGGATTACATTTTTTTAGATGAAAATACATCTGATGCTAAACTACGTTATTTCTGAGTTATGATCGGAATGCTTGACCTGTTGTTAACTGTTTCTGAAAATTTATTTCATCTGACCCCTTGACATGAATTTCATGGTGATGTAGAGATAACTGCTTTGTCGAGTATGTCACCATTGTTGGCAGCCACCAATAATTTTCGATTCTTATCACAATCAAAGTCCCCACAAAGAAATTATATATATTTTGTAGCTACCATCACCTTCCATTTGTAAATGTTTATGTTTCTAAGTTTTGAGGTGATGATTTGGTTAAACTTATCTTATTGAGTTTTTCGTTTGCATTTTCGTTTATTTTGTTTTAAATTTATGACTGTAAGCATGAATTTAAATAAAAAAACTTGGTTTGGGTTTCATATCTTCTACCTTAGAAATGTCGCTTTGAAGGCACCCATATATGGTTAAATCTCAAGTCTTATGAACTTATTAATTGATCCACTATTGAAATCTTTGTGTATAATGGGTATTGTGACTTCATTGGCTCTATAGTTGATTGTTGGTTTAATTTGTGAAATGTTTGAATGCACAAAAACATTGGTTTAACATTTGATATAGTTCTCATGAGATCAACAGTCATATCGCTTGGTACAGGCATGTTATACCTACGATTTCAATCCACTTCGTTGTCTTGAGTATTAATGAGATAATTCATTATGCGAATTGGGGTTTTGTACTATTGGAGGGTTTGGTATTCATTGTGGGTAATGGCTCCTAGTTTTACGAGCCCTCTGGTTTTTCGTTTTCCCCAACTCTTCTTTCTAGGTTATGACAGTCCCCAAACTTTGCAGTTTTCATCCCATTACATTTTGCACATACCTCTCTCTACTCCTCGTCTTCTAGAAGCCGAAACCTACCTCATGTGATAGCCATTGTATCCTTTTCACAATGGCAATGGAACTTGTGATTCGTATCGAGCTGAATGGTTTCCAAGCTCTCCTTTCCCATGATGACGCCATAGAAGACTTGAAGGCTCACGACTGGGATGTCTTCCTCGAGAAATTTGAAGGCTATAACCTCTCGGTTGTACAAGCCTTTGCACAAACTTTTGACAGTTTTAGGGCCAAGGTCAGGGATGTACAGTTGGAAATAATAGAGGATTTCATAAGCAGGGCGACAGGACTTCCATTGAAAGGAGAAAAGTGGCTTTAGAATGAAAAAATGGAGGATGTTTCCCACAAATCCACTTGTTTTCCAAAAGGTATTCCCATTGCTTTTTTGAAACCTAGATGGCATAGCCTTATTTTAATTTTAAAACAATTTATCACATGTGAAGGCCGGTATGGGCTGGTTTTTCTATACCAAATTTGGTTTCTTATGTTATTCATAGGGTTTGAATTGAACATGTTGTTCTACCTGTTAATGAGCCTTTACAAAATGTCTAAATGTTATAAGCGACAGGGTATGAATTCTCCGTCGAGTCTATTTCATCATGGGCTCGTTAAGATCATGTTGGTTTATCACCTGTTGTGAATCGGTGACAATTGGGAGAGTTTCCTAAGACGAAATGGCTTCACCTAGGTCAACGATACAGTCAGCCCGCATTTAATTGTAAATCCCAATTTGGACACACCAGTGGTCGAAAGCCAGGTCTTCAATTCACTTGATGGATCTAAATTTAACGAACCAACTTCTATTGTTGATGAAACCCTTGTGGATAAGAAATTTCCATGTATGTTTTCACCCAGGAAATCTTTGGAACAGGTAATTGGTGAATTAAAAGGGGAATATCACCCTGTGCCTATGAACGAATCTAATTTGAACAATAATGATAAACTTGTTGTGAAGAAATTTCGTAAAGGAAAGAAACAACAAAGCTCATATTTAAATTTTAGGAATAAGAAGATTGGTCGATTGATTTCTAGGAACTTAAGAAAATGAAAGAGCGCTCATCTCAGCTCGATCCCTACAATCGAGATCGATGATCAGTGTTCAGATCAAGAGATAAATGATTTCTTGGCTCAGGAAAATCCAAACAACCTATGTCTTGTGGAAGAAAATACTACCCAGGTTGAACATATGACTTCGTGACTAAATTACCCCTGTGTCTCAAAGGAAAAGAAGGTTTTGCAGGTATTAGTCACGACCTAAAACAAGCCACAGAGAAAAATGAAGTACCCATTGTCGACTGTATTCCACGTCAGTCTACCATTTCCCAGTGCACTGTGACAACTGCTTAGATTGGATAGAGCGTTATTATAGAGATATTCCGCTCTTACAAGCTGAAGTGAAATGCCTGGCTGCTCGGAATGGTCTATTGGAACAAGAGAACCGGGATTTGAAGGAACACACAAAGAGGGAAAATAAAAGATTCAAGAGGTCTAGAAATATAATCATTAAAAATCCAACCAGTTTCAAAGCCATCATAAATTAGGAACTGTCAAATCTTTCTTTTGCTAATTTCTACTGGTAAAAATGATTTTTTTTAATTTTATGACATTTTGTTATGAAAGATTAAAATAGGCAGATTTAATTTTGATTTCATTTGCTAATAATAAGACTAGCTACAGAATCTATGATGGTGTAGCCAGTTTCTTTTGAATAATAATTAGTATTGTTATCTGAATATCAAATCGGTTTTGCTATCTACAGGAAATTGATGGTTATGATGTTGATTACATGGAGCAAACACCTTGGGTCATACGCTCAATTATTCAATAGTTTCTTCCTTTTATGTTTATAAAACTTTCATTTATTTTTGACAAACCAACTCATGCATGAGTGGTTTCTAGTTTCACTATTTTTGTAATATTATCTAATTTCTGTGGATTCAACTCTATCTTATATGATAAGAGCATTTGAATCCTCAAGTAGTTTAAATACTGGTCACTCTTAGTAGTAAGGACATCTCTGGTTTGGACACATTATGGACATATGACTTTCAAGACTGATATGGAGAAGTTGTTCACTCCTTGGCTTTAGACCAGCGTGGCGCTTACCCATTATGTTTTGCCTTTATCTTATGAAATGTTATTATGTTTATACAGCTTTAGTCTGATCATCATATGATATTTCATATTATTCAACATTTTAATTATGTCTGTAATTTGTTGTTATGTATTACATATGTGATCAATATTTCATTTAAATATCGTTGATTTATGCTGGATATTGAATGATGTATTACATGAATGTTTTGTATTAAGTTTCTTTTATTACAAGTGTTCA
Organism: Picea sitchensis; assembly: GCA_010110895.2. Classification (NCBI taxonomy): domain Eukaryota; kingdom Viridiplantae; phylum Streptophyta; class Pinopsida; order Pinales; family Pinaceae; genus Picea; species Picea sitchensis. Next base: position 33,480 of record SNQJ01S0074585.1, on the reverse strand, counting down.
TCATTATAAGATCACCAGATCTATATGGTTATCAATCTGCTTTTATATTCCTGCTCTAAAACACCTTTAAGTTTGTTCTGGGAGTATTAGCACCATCCTGTTACAGGTTTTCCTCATAAGCAGGACAGCTAGGAGCTTGAATTGCACAGGGACATAAACTCATTTTAGTTGATTAATTACAAGTTAGTTTACTCGTATTCTTGTTCTTTAGTTAGTTTATTTATCAATAAAATAAGAATAGCTTAAATTAGCTTTGGCTATTAATCTGTTCTTATTTCAATTGTGTTTGATTAGTATTCTTTAGTTCTTTAGGTTTTAAATATTAAACAGAAAACATAAAATGTATGTGCTTTATTGATCAGGGGATCAAATTTTGCTCAATTTTCAAAGTGCTCGGAATGCGATGAAAATAGTGCCATTGCATCCATCTCGTCTTCCTTATTCCGGCGGTATATTTACTTTCTCAAACGGAGTCCGTATGGAGAAGATATCGTGATCTGTTCGCCAAGCCAAACTAGCAAAATTTTTGGATGCTGACTGTACCTGTCCGTACAGTCCGTATGGTGATGTGGCAGGGCCGTACCGTCCATACGGTGATGTGGCAGGTGGATGACGTGGCACGTTTTCATTGGTTAATGATTACCGAATCAGGGAATGACACGTGTCATTGGTGGTCAATGATGTGAGGACACGTGGCCCAATCAGTTGGCGCCACGTGTCACTCGTTGATTGGTTGATATGTTTATGTAAAACTAATGGAGGCCGTGGGGTTTGACTCCCGGACCTCCCATAGCACAAACCTTTACAAGTCTTCGCTAACCATTATGCCGCCCATTGTTCCTTGTCATATTGTTCAACGCAATTCTATTTGAATTTGAATATTGTGTTAAATGGAAAGGGGGGCGGGCCGGGGCATAGCCCCGACCCATGGTTTCATTCCACACCATATAAACGTGTTATAACATATATGCGCGCGGATATATATATAACATAGTTTGTAACCGTATGTTTAAATGTAGCACGGTTATAACATATGTGCACGAGTTTTGATATAGCCCACGGTTCTTTTATATATATTACATGTGACCCTGAGTTGGAGCGCAGGAGTCGGTTGCCACGGTTTTCAAATGGTTTAACCACCATTTGCCAATGTGCGAGGTCACATGGCCATATGCCCAGGTGCCGAGGCGGTTAGGGGATAGCGCGCCCTTAACCGTCCTACGGTTTTTACGCTTAAAAGAGCATGTGAGCCAGGTTTGTGAAAGGGGGGTGGGAATTGTAGAACCAGAGACAGCAAGCTTGAAGAGGGAGACTTCCAGGAGGCCTAACTTCTTCATTTTTTGATCGATTGAGGTGCCGAAAGAGCCCAGACAAGGGTTTTGGGATGCTGGGAAGCCATTGGAGCAGTCAGTTTTTCAATTTGAGCATTGTAAGACATGTTTTTGAGCACTTTTTGAGCAATTAATAATAATGATCCATTGGAAGTTGGACCAGGAGATGTAGCCCAGAAGAGGGGTGAACTCCTTTATCAATTGTTGTGCACATGTGTTTATGTTCAATGTTTATGTTATTCTCTATGTGTATTTTGAATAAGTAATACTTAATTTATGTGTTCCAATAGATCCACAATTACTTTAACACATAACATTTCACCTTGTTGATAGAACAGTTTTCAAGTCTTCTTCATTTTACTAGAAATCAAGTTGGTATCGAGCAACTTGGTTTGAGAACTTGATTGTTTGCAAGTGATTTTTTTCTGATGCTCACAAGGTTAGAAACTCACAAGAGGAGAAGGTCAACTTGTGGGAGACCAAGTTCTTATCCAGACAAGGAGGAAACTGATTTCATTCACATGAAGTTAGGGAGGCATTCACCAAGCATGTCTCATCACCGGAAGATCATGAACATGTTCGGTGAGAGGGAGAGACTTGAACCAGGACTATCCTCTGAGTTGAGAGAATGATCCGGAGTCATGATGGAGCGAAACACCTTGATGTCCTTGAGGTGAAGGCTCAGCAACTGATACATAAAGTGAATTAGTGACAAGAATAAGCAGGAGATGGAGGAATGGTGTTTCTCACCACCCTCTCCTCCATCATCATCTTCTTCACTTCTTCTGGAGTTTGAAACATCTTCCCAATGGGCATGATAAAACTCAACCCATGAAATTCCTTCATTAAAAAGCTTGATATAAAATTTGAGTTGCCACTTTATAATGGAGAAGTTAGCGCGAGTTAGACCTTTGAATCGTCAAATTGAAGTCTATTCTAGATACAAAGATTTCAAGATGATGAAACCAAAATTGATCTTGCTTCATTGAAGATTAGATGGTCACATACTTATTTGGTGGGAATCTAAGACCCAGGAAGAAATGAAAAAGAATGAAAATTTTGCTTTCTTGGAGACTGATTTTCATTATAGCAATTAAAAAGAAACAATTTATCCAAACGCAAACAAAAGACAACCATGTAAATGGCAGAAATTTTAGGCAGACTAGGGATAGAATGTACAAAGTTTTACTCGAGAATTTAGGAGAAGAGATTTGGTTTTGGGGGTTGATTTGTCTTCACAGAGAACATTGCTCAAATATATTGAGTTGATTTGCATAGTTATTTTGAGGCATACTATACTTATGTTAATCCCATGAATCTAGATGAAGTTTGTGCACAGGCTACTCATTTGGAAGCAAAGGGAAGAAACGATACTCATGAAGGTTTCAAGACCGCCTAGCAGGACAAAAAAAGGAAGAAGAAATTCGAAAGGAAGTAAGGGAAGATGTTCTTGTGAGAAGAAGGAGGAGAAAAAGTTCACATGTAACCTTTGTTCAAAGGATGGCCATGATGAAGACCCTTTGTTGTTGGGAAACTTCATCCTTTGAGCGAAGACTAAATAGTTTGCTTGCTTAACAACAAAGGAAGTCAAAAGGCTGACTGCATTTTACAAGGCTTGGGTTAGGATGCAGTGATGAGGGGCGAAGATGCGTGATAGGTTATAGAGGTAATAGTATGTTGCTAGAACTAGCTCTTCAAGTAATGCTAATGTGATGTAACTCAACAAGAGAAAGTGAGAATTGAACTTTTTCATATAGGGGTTGTTTCAAAACATACCACTAGGAGATAGACACGTTATTTGATTAGGGGTCACAAGCAAATCTTATTTGAAAGGAAACATTTAAGAAACTTAAGTTGGGAAACAAGTCCACATCCCTAAGCCATACCCTCTTGGTTGGATATGGGATAATGCTGATCACAAGTAACAGGAAATTAGCAAACTTAGGTTAAGCTATAGCGCCAATTTGTTTATGAAGTAGAGCTTGGTAGATTAAGTTGGATATACTGCTACAGCATTGTTTTGTACAAGTCCTTGGCTATTATGATAGAAGAGCTATTTTTCTATCGTCGGGGAGAATTATTATCATTTGTTTAAAGATGGGGTTGAGTATGTTGTCATAGCTCACACACTAAGAAGATAATTTATCAATCATAAATGCAAAGCAAATGAAGAGGTTAATAAATGCAAGTAAAATTTTGTTCGCAATGATAAAACCTAAATATGATGTTGAAAACGAAGCATTCAAAGGTTGTGATACTAAGTTAAAAATCAAATCTATTTGAAGTTGTTAATCGATGCATGATGACATGTTTAAAGAACCTAAGGGTTACTTTCAGAAAGAGGAATCCAACATGAAATTAGAGTTACAACAAGATTGTCCACTTCCAAACATTGGTATGTACATTCTGTACATACCAATGTTAGTTATGGAAAATCTTGAGATTAAAACAAATTCAAGAGTTGCTCAACAAAGAATAATTGTGCCGAGTTCTTCTCCATGTGGATCTCAATTGTGGTAGTTCAAAAGAAGGATGGAACATGGCCGAGATGTGAGTTGATTTTAGGGCTTTGAACAAAATATGATTCAAAATCATTATCCTCTTCCACGAATTGATGATTTAGCTTGATCAATTAAAAAGATGCAAAATATTTCACTAGAAGTTAGATTTAAGGAGTGGTTTTCATCAGATCAGGATTGCTGAGTGTGACACATGGAAGACAACTTTTAGACTAAACAGGTTTGTTTGAATGGATGGTAATGCCTTTTGGACTTTGCAATGCACACACTACTTTCATGTGAGTTATGAAGGATGTCTTGAGGCCTTTTCTGGATAATTTTGGTGTGTCCTACTTAGATGATATTTTGATTTTAATTAAATCCTAAGTGAAGAGCATATTGAACATGAAAAAAGTTTTGGATGTTTTGAGGAAAATTGTTTTAGAGTTGTCCAAATGTGAATTTGGCAAACTTCACTTATCTACCATAGAGCCATATTGTTGGTGGAGGTGGAATTAAAATTGATCCTTCAAAGTTAAAGTTATTTGGAATGGTCCCGGACCAATGATGTGAGGTAAAGAAGTTTTGGGAGCATCCTAATATTGGAGAATTTTTATTGCTAACTTTTCATCCATTATAGATCCATTACATCTTGTGACAAGTGTCAAACCAGGTTTCAATGGGAGACGAAACGTAAGCAGGGCTTTTGATACTTTGAAAGAAAGAATCAGTTCAGCGCCGGTTCTTGAACTTCCAAATTTAATACAACCTTTTAAAATCCAATTGGATGCAAGTAATTATCGCGATGAGGCAGTTTACCGATTATGGTAAGCCAATTTGTTTTCATTCTAAGGCGTTTAATGGTGCCGTGATTAATTATCCTCATTATGATAAGGAATTATAACCATTGGTTCAAAGTGTTAAGAAATGGAAGCATTATTTGTTGGGAAAAGAAACCATTATTCACCTGAGGATATCCAACCTTTGCAATATTTTACAATCCACCAGTCAAAGCTACAGTAAACTGGGCACTTGGATGGATGGGTTTTCTTCAAGCAGTTTCATTTGGTTATGGTATAAGAAATTTTTTTATGACAAAGTTGTTGATATGTTTTCCAAGCCTATTGTTAGTGCTTGAGTTATTCTTAATGATCCTATAATGCATGAAAGTTATATTTGGAACCAATATACTTTAGATGTTGAATTTAAGGAAGTGTATGAGACTTTGTGCCACCTCTAACCATGTTGAAGAATTGGATTATCATTTGCATAGCCAATCTCTTGTATCATCTTGGCAAGTTGTATTTCCACAGGGAGAAAAGAATCAACATCATAAGAGAAGTGCATTCTTCTCTTATTAAGCACGAATCATTGGTGTAGAGCGAGAGGCGATTGTAAAATTGCAAAGATATTATTCTTGGCCCTAAGATGAATGAAAGTGTTTTAGTGATATGTTCGGGGATGTTATTCGTTTGTGTGCTACAAGTAAACCTAACAACAAAAAGTTGGGTTTTTATACTCCACTTCTAGTTCCTTCGACCATGGGAAAGTATTTCCATGGACTTTGTTGTTGGTTTACCTATGTCAAGAAGAGAGGTCATGATTATGTTTATATTTGTGGTTGATACGTTTTAGTAAGATGTATGTTGATTCCTTGTACTAGCGGTAACAGGAACAAACAACACAATTGTTCCTTTCAAAATGTTTGGGTGCACTGGTTTTGCCCAAGTCCATTATTTATGATCGGGATTCTCGATTTGTTGAAGTTTTTAGTCGAGTTTGTGGGCACTCATGTGGACACAAGCTTAAAGAAGAGCACAACTTTTCATCGCGAGGGCAGGATGGTCGGGGCAGTGGTGAATCGTGCAATTGGTACATCTTCTTCTTGCTTATTGCGACAAGCATCCTAAGCTTTAGGATGAACATTTACACTACATTCAGCAATAACGCCCTGTCGAGTTAAGCACTCTTCGACTCAAGCATCTCCATGCATTTAGGGCATGTTTTGGATATTTTCCCAAGTGTGCTAGATTTGATCTTTGGGAAAGATATTACTGCTGATGGGCAATATGATATTGATCGGGGAGAGAATTTCATTGAACAAATTCAATCAATACATCAGGTGGTCTGAAGCAGTTGGAGAAGAGTCAGGATAAGTACAAAGCGAGACATGACAAACTTCGTGTTGATCAGTTTGAAGTTGGTGATGAAGTGTGGCTTTACATCGACAAGGAGAGGCTTAAAGGAGAAAGGTAAAAGTTTAAACTGATTCGATATGGTCCTTCAAGATTGTTGACAAGATTGGTAATATTACTTTTAGTTTAGATTTGCCTCTTCTATGAAGATGTATGTGGTTGTTAATGTTGAGAATTTGAAGTTGTATGAGCCTCCATTGATTATTGATCAAGGAGAGAATGTTCTAATTCCTTCCATAGATGATTTTTTCTCAATTATCTACTTGAGCTATACGAGAACCTATACTTGGCGGGGAGAATGTGAAATGAGGAAATATGGAGTATCTTTGAGTTGGTATTAAATGTACAAATCCAAGCAAAGCCAATTGTATTGAGGTTTTAAAGGTGGGAACTATACCCTCATCTTCACATGGGTGAGATAGTCTTTTGGAGGTCAAGAAGCTTCCCAATGAGGAGGAGTGAGGATCAAATTTTGCTCAATTTTTCAAAGTGGAGATGTGACAAAATAGTGCCATTTCGTCCGAGTCGTCTTCTGATTAAGTATGTTACTTTCTCAAATGGAGTCGTATGGAGAAGATGTCATGATCTGTTAGCCAAACCAAGCAATTTAAAATTTTGGGCAGTATTTGTACACATCCATCACAATTAAATACGGTGACATGGGCGGGGCTGTACAGATCCATATAATTGTGTGTGGAGTGGATGATGTGGCACATTTTCATTGGTTAATTATTAGAATGGGGAATGACACATGTCATTGGTGGTTAATGATGTGAGGACACGTGGCCCAGTCGGTTAACCGTGTCGCCTCGTTGATTAGTTGATATGTTTATGTAAAACTAATGGAGGCGGCGGGACCGACTAAACCTCCCATAGCACAAACCTTCACAAGTCTCTGCTAACCATTATGCCACCCATTGTTCCTTGTCATATTGTTCCACGCCGAAATTCTATTTGAATTAGAATATTGTGTTAAATGGAAAGGGAGGCGAGCCGGGGCATAGCCCCGACACATCAGTTTCATTCCACCACTAACCGTGTTATGAACATATATATTAGCGTGGATACCTATAACTTATAGTTTTGTAACCGTGATATGTTTAAATGTGGTAGCGGTTATAACATATCGCCGCAGGTTTGATATATGCAGAGTTCTTTATATATATTGTGTGCCGAGTTGGAAGCGTGAAATTAGGTTGCCCACCGGTTTTCAAGCGGTTTAACTACCATTTCTAGCGAGGAGTCCACATGGCCATATGCCAGTCTTAGAAATGGTTGAAATTTGTGGCATATAGCAGATCCCTACGGTTTGCATCGTTAAGCTGGTTGCACAGTCGCTGGAGTTTTATGCTTAAAAGCGTGTGAACCCGGGTTTGTGAAAGGGGGTGCAATTGTAGATTCAGAGGCAGCAAGCTTGAAGAGGAGACTTCCAAGAACCCTAACTTCTTCGTTTTTCGACAGATTGAGGAATGCCGAGAAGAGCCTAGACAGGGGTTTTTTGGATGCTGGGAAGCCATTGGAGTGGTCGGTTTGTCAATTTGACATTGTAAGACATGTTTTAGGCACTTTTGAGAAATTAATAATAATGATCCATTGGAAATTGGACAAGGAGATGCCTTGAAGAGGAAGCTGGACCAGGAGATGTAGCCCAGAAGAGGGGTGAACTCCTTTATCAATTGTTGTGCACATGTGTTTATGTTCAATGTTTATGCTACTGTCTATGTGTAATTTACATAAGTAATCCTTAATTTATGTGTTGCAAATTGATCCTGTTGCTTTAAACACATAACATTTCACTTGCAATAAGTTTTCCAGTTTTTCAAGTCTTCTTCATTTTTAGATCATTTATTTATCTACTTCATAAACACTTTCAAAAAAACATATGTTTCGCAAGATCTCTTGTAAATCTTGTAGGTTGTATATACATTGTTCATAATCACATGCACATATTCCATTTTCTTTTTTGACACTTGTAAATTATTTATATTCGTAGTATCTTAGCTTTATAGATTAGTTTCATTTCTTTATTATTTTTAGGACTTTAGTTGGACAACGGAGCCATTAAACTCGTCGGGTCATTTCATTCCAAACGGCTTGGGTTATTTAGACAACCTCGATCTGGATCTAACCTTCCAGTTGACGGTGTGTCATTTACGCCCATCAACATGTTCTCAATAGGATTTGGAAGAAGCATTTTCCTCAAATATTCAATAGGATCCTAGGGAAGAGCTTGTCCCATAAAGGCATCTTTGAGGTATTGAATTATATCTTCAAATTTCTAAGTTCTAGGGCCCCAATACTTAAGGAATTCTCGGATAAGGACTGTTGAAGAAGATATACTTTTAGGATTGCAAGAATGTTTGATCCAATCTCTTTACTTATCCTCAAGGGAAAAGATAAATAGTCGTACTACCACATCTTCATGTTCTATACGTGGGCATAAAATAAATTCAGTAAATTTGACAATATGTGCAACGACCGAAAATGGCTCATTGTCAAACTTAGGGATACGATCTAACTATTTCATTGAGAATTTGTTTGGATACCAATAAACAAACTCAATGTCCGAGGCTTTGTATGCCTCATGAAATTTCCACAAAGACATGCTTCTATCATTTAGGATAATATCTGAATGGAGTCGCCAGATGAACCTCAAGAAAATCTCATCAAAAGTGAAAAGGGAAGTTCCCTCAAATAGAGTCACTAGGTAAGCTATGGGTAAAGGATTTGGGAATAAATTACCAAGTGTTGTTATAGGATCATAAAGGATTCAAAATCCTCTCTGTCAATGGCGCTAAATATGTTAGCGCACAATCTGTAGTTTGGGAAAATCCCAACCCAATCCACGAATGTGTGACACAATTGGGAACAACTACCATTCTCACTTCAATAGATGTCCCCCTCATTTTAGTGAAGGATAAATCCAACACAAAGGAGGCTTCTCGGGTGACCCTAGGGGAATTTGGATGGGATAAGAAAAGATATTTGAGAGTGCTCCTATAGGTCAAGGTCAAGGATGGAAATGAGGCTCGAGGAAGAGTCTTATGAGCTAGTAAATGGTTGTCAAGGTTGTGTACCCGCAAAAAAATGTTAGACCTTCCCATAACAAGACAATATATGATGATTAAAGCCTCAAAACCAATGGGGAATAAACAAGAAACCTTGTTGTCCCAAAGTTGTAGTAGTATGGAAATATATATTAGCAGTAAACAAGTTATGACAATTGCAAATTAAACCATCAAAATCAAGTGTATAATGTTGGAAAACGAAACTAGCAATTAGTAGACAATCTTCCAATAATTAAAACAAGACTTTGATAGAAAAAGAGGGTTGTTATTAAGTGTTATCAGCAAGATTTTATAATAGAATTATGGTTGTAGAAAATGTTTTCTACATCAACAAGTTCTAGCCACTAAAAATACACAAGCAATCCACCCAAACAATAGCCTTTAATGAGTAGATCAATTATCACAGCTTGCAAGTGAATTTCAGCGGTAGAAAAGTGAGCAAGAGAGCAAAAGAGAGTAAGTTTGTTGCTGCCCTATTGGCTGTAGATAAATGTTTATTACAATAGTTATATTACTTGGCTAATCAAGACACCCTTAGTGCACAATATAGCTTAAAGAATGTAGAATTAAATTCCAAACTTGAACAATTCAATCTCCTTGAAATCACATTTACCAATGCACAATATTCAATCTCCAATGCAAAAATATTAGTGCCTTATCTATTGGGTTTTGGAGTCTCCTATTTATGGGATAGGGTTTATTAATCCTCTAGGAATGTAAGCATTTCTAATCCCTAGAGTAAAAAAACCTTAGCAAGTTAAATCTACAAGGGTGTAAGCCTTTTTACTCCGTGTAGCAAACTTTTAAATAGCCTTTTCAATGGAAATAAAAGAGAGATCCTTGATGGAGTGTCTATGCCCTTATACTCCTCCGAGGGTTTGAAAAAATAACCTTGAAATTAAGAAGAAACACATTCAATTGCAAAAATTCCTTACCTAATCCAAGAGATAGCATGAAAAAACCCTTATTTATCAAGATATTCCACCACAATTTCCAAGAACAAGCATGCAAGAGAAGTCACTAGACTTCCTTCAAACAATAGATAGGTAGAGCATCCAATTGCACAAGAGACAAGATAGAGAGAATTTCCCAAGTAGGGTGAAAATTTCAGCCAAGAGTTATGTAATTATCAAGTCATGATGATCCAAAATGAAAAAGAGATGGCCTCTATTTATGTGAGGCCATCTAAACCAATTTGTCCACTTAAATTTGTCAACAACAAAATAAGAGAGGGTTGACCCTCTAATTTCCCTTTACAATTTACAAATATGAAAATAACATTAAATTAAAACCCCTAAAGGGTGATTTCATGCCCTAGAAGGGTGACACTATGCCTCAAAGTGAGATGTTGAGCCTCTAGGTGAAAATTGTTTGGCCTCCAAAGGCCATGTGTCGTGCCATCATGTGCTAGAGTGCATGTCATGTATCTTCTTTCCTCCAAATCATGCCACATCATCTCTAAACCATCAAAACCCCATTATAACCCATCATCGAAGGTGACGTAAAGGGATAGGGCACGATTCCCTAGGCCTCTAAAGGCCAACATTCAAGTGCAAAGGGTCTCAATGTCATCCTCATGTGTTGCATAAGTGCCTCCAAATGAAATGCTCATATTCTCAAGCCCTCAATGAGTGGGGCACATCATCCATCATGTGGGCTTCAAGCCCCTATGAAGGACCAAATGGCCTAGTCCTTTTATGAAAATCTTCCCCTAGACAAGGTCTTGCAAAGACAAATGAATCATGCCAAGTAAGCCACATTTAATAAAATTACCACTCAAACAAGTGCATTAAATCCCATTTTTTCAAGTTAGAACATGCTCAAAGACCCTATAAAATTTTCCAAATTTAGGTATGGGAGGGGTGTCATGGTACACTATTGGGCAGGTCAATCCCCAAGTCAAGGAATGTTTCCCAAGAAGACCCCTTTATGGGCCATGCAATGAGTATGAGTTGGGTGGGGGGTAAACATTCTCGAGCATGGGGATCCTAACATACAAGGGTTCATATTGTCTCAGTTATTGGAAGCTTTGTGGAGGGTGTGTTGCACCTTCATTTGCAATGCAACCCTTTTCCAAGCCCTTTATTTCCATTCATTTATTAGGGCCCGAACATTGAGTGCTATGTGCAATGGAAATTAAAGAGTACCACAATGCCCCTTGAAGTTATAAACACATAGAGTTCCATATGCAATGAAAAGTAAGAGACACCACAAAATGTATTTCCCCAACAAGAAAGACATTTATTAATTTTTTGTTTTTCCTTTTACAGGTCCTTCATTTTTTATGGAGAAGCATTTTATTTCTCTCAGGACCCTAGGGAGAGAATCTAGAAGGATCATTTATGAATCTTAAATTTTTTCATCTATAACACCTCTGGGCCTTTAGCCCCTTCTTCCCATGAAATGATATACAATTCCTTCTTGGGGTCAGTGAAACCAAAAAACCCAAAAGATGAGGAAATTGAGGGGAAGAAGTATCGAAAGCGGTAAGTATGAGCGAGAATGGTACAATGACCCTTCTAGGATACCCCAGTAGAAACCCTCTTCCCGAGGGTGACCCGCTTACTAGGAAACCATGTCAACCACGAAGGTGAAATAAGGAAAAAGATATAAATTCCAAGAAAACACTTCAAAATCAAGAGAGGAACCTTTGCAACATGTTCAAATGCTTCAATTATTAAAGTGAAGTGACACTTACCATGAGACCAAATTTGTTACCTCATGAAGAAAGACCTATTGTACTCTAGGAGCCAAGCCGATGTGGTGGACGTTGCTATGTTGTTGGTGATGTGTGGTGGAGAAGAGAGGCTTTGTCTACACAATGTGGGGCTGGGTGGGCTATGTTAGTCAACTGGATCTCGACACTCCATGTCTGCAACCTGCGGGCCTCAAGACATCATCTCCTTAGTTATCCCTAGGGATGGGGGGATAACATGTCTCTTCTTCTTTACTTGTTTCCTTTGATCCTCCTTTTCTTGAGGTCTTGGCTCAGGAGGAGCATTTTCGGGACAGTTCTTTGCAAAGTGACCATATTCATGACACTCCTTGCATTTAAAAGGAAGTTGTTCATAGTCAATTGGTTAAATATGATTCCAATTATACAATTACAATTGAATGGCTTCTAGAAAACATTTCTCTAAATCCACTTCAAAAACAATTCTAGCACATGAAAACATCCCATCTCTTGGCTCATCTTTATTATTGTATTTTCCTAGTGTATTTCCAACACTCCTCATTGTATCGTCATTCCAGTAGTGAAGCAGAAGACGAGGCAAGTGAACCCAAACCATAACAATAGAGGGGATAATGTTTTTTAGGTTGAATTCCAAAGTCCATACACTGAGGTACATCCCTCTAGATTCCAAAAAATATGGGCCACTTCTAAAGATTAGGTCACGATCATCCTCAATTTCAAAGAGAAAAGTGCAATACCCTCTCTCATAGAAGAAGTGGGTAACTTTCCCCTTGATTAAAAGACACAAAATCTTGTCAATATAGATTCCCATTTCTCTTGGGGAGGGCTAGAGTCTAGTGAATTGTCCAATAATTCCTTTTGTGGCCAGTTTCAAAGGCATGCTATGAGAGGGAGAAGAGTGCATAGGAACATCATGGATTTCATCCATCTTTTTCACGAAGCGGGAAGGCTAATATTTGGAGGAATTATTGGTAGAAGAAACAAGAGAATGAAGGAATCTAACTCATATAGGGGGGGAGGGTCGCTCCCACCCATGGCCGAGTCCATAGTTGAAACTAAGGTGTTTAAATCACTAGGGTTTCATATATCAGGGCACTTCTTTTTTAAATTCCAATTTGTTGTGAATGATATTAACAATGTACAAAGATAATTTTTTATTAGATATATAAGATAACTTTGAAGAAGAATTTGCAAAAGTATATGAC
>SNQJ01S0074583.1:4129-37301 GCA_010110895.2 Picea sitchensis | reverse complement strand
GCAGAGGCCTCTGAAGGTTTAATCTCTGCAGGAATCTTGTTGTACATCTTATTAAATCTTTTGGAGAAGTCTGAGACAGACTCCCCTTGCATCTTTCTCAGAGACCCAAACTCTGTCATGTAATACATATAATCTTTTCTGTCTCCCCACTGCCCCAGGAAAAAATTATCCAAGGCTTCAATGCCAGCAATAGATCTAGGGGCTAGTCCCCAGAACCATATCCTCACCTCTCCATCTAGGCTCTAGACAAAGACTCTCATCCAGACATCTTCACTCTCGATATTCAAGTTGTCTGCATAGCTGTAAAAAGCAGCTAGGTGCTCTTCAACAGTTACATCTCCCTCGCCACTGAACTTGGGCATATATTTCAAATAGTCTCTAGCAGGGAGGGGGTTCAGAGGATGGGGTAGAATCAATGGAGCATATCTGGAAGCAACTATGGCATCCATTCTATTAGGAGGGGGATTAGCACCAGCCATAGGGATATTAGGTAGAGGAGAACTCGGAGGAGAAGGAGTATGAATGGGAGATGTCGGAACAAAGATTCTTGGAGGAGACAACGGGGAAAACAGAGAGAAAACCAAGGGACCTAAGTGAGTAGACGCTTCTCTCTGTGTAGCAGTAACAAGAAAAGGAGGGGTGGTGAAACCTCCGGAAGCTCGAGGTTTGTGATGAGGCAAGACCTCCAGGGAGGAGGGAGTGACAAGGATTTCTCTTTCTGATACTAGACCAGGAGGAGAAAACTCAGCAGGAACACTCTCGAAATTTAGAGAACGGGGGACTTCGAAAAAAGGATGACTAGGAAGCTGTGAATAAGAAAATGGAGTTTTCATAGAAGGGGAGGGCGTATTACCTGTTTCATCAACGAAAACTTCTTTTGCAGATCTTTTTCCCTTCCTGCGCACTGCTTCCGCATCAGCTTCTGGTGTAGCTAAAGGCAAGTGTGGGTTAGACCTCGTATGTCTGCCTCTTAAAGCCACAGTTGATAGTGCAGGTTCTCCTTAGCAGAGTCGTCACAATGGAGTCACCAGGTGCACAGTAGCAATCTTCAAGTTCTGATATTTGATGCACCTTCAGAATCAGTTGATCTTTGTCGTTAAATCCAGGGGAAAATATTCAACTTTGTCCCCGGCAACGACGCCATAAATGTTGGCGACGAAAGTCACCCCTGGATTGCTTGCAGGAGCAGAGCCCGACGCCCATCAGTTTAATGTCACGATTTGTTTTAAAGGGGTGATCAAATGGAGGAAAACTCGAGGAGATATCACTCTAACTCGGGGACCGAGTCTGGTACATATGGTGACAAAGGAGGTCTTGATCCAACTTCAGCCAGTGGGTTGATAAAAGGGTGAGTAGGTGGAAGACTTAGTGAGGAAAATGAACAAACAGCTTTGGGCAACAGGCTTACGGCTATTCGCAGAAGAAAGACATTGAATGCAAGATCCGCTTGGTTCAGGGTCTTAAGAAACCGAGGAAGACTTGACTGGAACCTCCAATTCCAAGTCACTCAGCGTTGGGAAAACCACAAGAACTGGCTAGAAACATCATAACTGCTACAGTGATCCTATCCAACATCATCCTATAACAGCTGTAGCTCGACTGGATCCTCCAATTCCGAGCGATTCTAACACAGTGTAACAAAGACGTAAAAGAAACTGGCATTCATCAGGAAAGAAGTCTCAAAAGTGCATACATAACCAGAGAATCAGTGCTTCATTAAAGATTTACAACCGGGAGCTCAGCTCAACCATCGATAGATACAAAAATGGCAAAAATGCCTTCATATACTCAAAACAACAACACCAGCGAAATCAAGACACTACATTGAAAGCTTTGCATCTGCATGGCTTCTGACAGTCAACATCTGAAAGATCGTTCAACTTATGTCAGACGCAATCTTAATTCTTTGACAGTTCCAACGGCGAATCGACGTGCTTTAAATTCGTGGCCGTGCTTCCCCATTATGGCGGAAGAGATGTCTAACCACCACAAACCACTTCAATAACTGCAACATCATGATTGAGGATGGCCCGGCCAACTCGACACCTTTTGGACGTGGAGGGCCTCCCATGCAGCCACCTGGAATAACCGACCGTCTCAAAGGATATGCGGGGAGGACAACGCAGAAGGTGGGACACGAGAAAGAAGTGATGGGGCCACGACGGCGGGGAGAGAGAGATTGCAGGGGGGGACACATGGAAAAATGCGATAAGCGAAGGAGGTGGAAGAATAGATGTGATGGACACATTTTAGGGGGAGGCTGACGTGGAGGGAAGGAGAAATGTGGCAGATGGTGTGTGGATGATGAGAAAGAAGGAAGACCATGCGGACCATAGAGGAGAGGTAGATGGATGACACATGGCAGCAGGAGAACGATAGTTAGAAGGTGATTTGACGGGAGAAGGTCCCACGCGCGCTTAAACACAGAGCAGCTGAGGGTGATGTGGATCGTGCGAGCGCCGTTGATCCAGGTGCCAAGATCTCAGCCGTTGGAAAGATGTGGGCCCGATTCCGGACCCCCCCCTCCATTTAAAGGTAGAAAGGCAGGGGGTCCGGAATTGCCTTCATCGTCATTGATCCGGGCNAGTCTGGACGGCTAGGATCGCGGCGCCGTTGATCCGGGCGCCGCGATCCTAGCCGTCCAGACTTGCTTCTCGATTAATCGTGGGTGCATTAGCACCCGAACTTAGGACAAGTGGGTTTTTTACCCATTCCTTTGCATTCTAACCCCCTTACAAGAAATATCTCTAACAGATGGTTTGGCACAAGATTAAGGAATATCTTGGATGGTTTGGCCCATGCTTAAGGCATGATTTTGGAATATGGTTTGAGGAGCACCTTGGATATTGGGAACATAGTTTGAGATGTACTGTGCTATATGTTTACATGTTTGAGGCACATCTTGGTACATGGTTGATGGATGTTATGGTACATATCTTAGTACATGGTTTCTGGATGTTATGGTATATGCTTTAGTACATGGTTGATGGATTTTATGGCACATGTTTGAGGCATATCTTGAATGCGTGTTACCCCATATATGGAAGGGAAAGACGTGTTACCCCATGGGATATTGAATCCTTCAGAAACATTGTTTCCCCAAGAGTAACTAGGAACAACCCTAGACCCACTCTATGTATTCCAACCAAAAGGAAAACCAACACACACCACTACCAAACTACCTATAGGAATGACAGAGGTAGAAGGAATTCCACCTCCCATGCTAAAACCCAAGATTGTCCCCCCCACTCGAAGGAGATCTAGATGTGGGCATTGAAACTGATGAGATGGGTGTAAGAATTCTTTATATGTTAATGGAAGGAAAATCATACACAACCAACATCCCCCAAATGGATGGACTTGATGATACGGGTAGAGATGGGATAGGTTCAATGGAACTAATGGACAACAAGGAGGATATTACTGGGATGTCCCATGTAGCGTTTGTTAATGGGATAGATGGCTCGACTACACTGTGTTATCACTGAGAGTCACCCTCAGATTGCAAGAGGATAAGCCCAGTACCCATCAGAATTTTAGCGGATGTTGGTTTTATGAGTGGAGGTAAAATGGACAAAACCCAATACAAGAATGATTTTAATCACAGAAACTGGACAAGCAATGCATAGGGAATTGAGGTCCTCATTAAATTCAGTCAATGATTTGAGTTTAAGTGTGAGTAGAAGGAAGACTTAGTGAGAGAGGTGAACAATACTTCCATGGGCATCCGAATTTCAAGCATCTTGGTGACGAAACACTCAGGCTCAAGATCACTCTTGAAATCAATTTTTAGACACTAAAATATGTCACAACAACATAATAATCAAACCTACATTATCATGCAATTACAACAACTTGACTAGATCCTCCATGCCCGAGCCTTTCAACATAAGGGGAAATAATGTAACAAGGAACTTGACTAAATTTGGTCACAACACTATTGTAATAAAACCTACATTACAATAGAACCACAAACAGTTGATGACCTTAACAAAATATTGAACTGGTCTATTTATACTCAGATCAGTCCACAACTACCAGTGGTGTGATATGGCCATTGCATTCAAAGCCTTTTGTTTGTTCCTTCTTCTATCATACTTGCATGTATCTTCCTATCAGATGCAAAATCAACTTAGCATGGGTGTGCAGGAAAATCCGTCCATAGGGGTACCTCCGGATGACAATTCTGTCTCCACAGCCAGATCCTCCATGCCTTCTATTTATGGAGTGAGTCGAGGTTTCAACCACCACTCCTTTTTCATTAATTTCATTTTCTCGGGATCACGATGAGTCTTAATGTCTAGGGGGCGACCATGCATTTCTCTTGGATTGGACGTATTATAAGCATGTGATTGCAGGGCCGTCGAAAGTGGTTTGAACTCACACTGCTTTTGAGCCTGCAATTCACTACCTTTTGCCACGTATCTTTTTCGCTATACCATGGTTTCAATTGCGGGACCGCTCAAGAATTTTATCATTCGAGCATGTTGCGTCCTCGCAATGAAACGTGGTCATTTATTTGGTCGTGATCTGCGATCTGGGAGATCCTGCTAATTTTAGCGCCACCAAAATTTTTTATCCTCCTACCAACTTTAGGATCATTCTAACCATAGGGTCATTGATTTTGGCGTTGAACAAGAATACTTCCCGGAGGATGATCTGATGTGGTGGCCTTATGTCACTATGCTAACTTGTCATGAAAAGAGAGGTGACACGTGTCACTTGGAAACAAGCAGATGATATGCCCAAAGGAGCCTAGACTAAGTGCCATGTGTCATCGCTAGATGGATGCCAAGTGTCATTACTGATGAGAGTGCCACATATATGAATTGATGACTGTCACGTATTTTGACACTTCATAGCTTGGGGGCGGTATGCATGTAGAGATGGAGCTCCGAAGTGAATGATGATAATTGATCTGAGGAGGACACATGGTAGGGATCTCTTAACTCTGGGAGAAAACACTCTGGATGAATATGGGAGTGAGGAATTTGAAACTCCCGAAGCCCAGAGTCTCAAAGAAAACTACTACCATTAGATTTGGATTGACACGCGACATCGATCTGTGGACTTTGGGAGAAAATGATCTAGATGAAAACGAGAGGGGAGGAGCTAAAAATCCTGAAGTTAGGATTCTCAAAGTAGATATTGATCGTCCGATGAAGAAGGATGCGTGGCACTTGATCTACAACTCCGGGGATTCTGCCTAGCCACTAATACTCACACAAATTTGACATGACGAATACACACGAGCAGTTGATCTGATCATTATCTACGATCTGGGAAAGCCCCACTTTTGTTGCCATGCGCTACTCTTGGATGGACCATGCTTTCTGTTGTGAATATCAATGACTCACAATTACTTCAGGAGTTCGGCCTTCAGGCCTCCTCGATGCACATCTCTTACAATCATCCGAAGTGATGAATTCCCAAAGTGAGAGATCTGGCGATGCATGATTGTTGGTTTACAAATGTTGTCTTCTATTACCTGAGTTGTTGACCCAAGGTTCATATCTTTCAGGTTACCAACAAAGCCTCTAAAACTATCAATCCTCCTGGTAAACCAGAAGGCAACATAATACACAGAATGCACTGCACAGTCTCACCCAAGATAGCTTTAAATGGGTGGTTGTAAGACTCAGGTGTTTATAGCCTAGGATTGAGTATGAGATAGGGGTTTATTAACCAGAGACATGCACTATGAACTATGAAGGTAATCTACTTATTTCTCACGGGTGCACATTTCCATTACACAATTTACTTTCCGAGAAGCATATCTATGTTCCATAACAGTATATTAACTCATTTATTAAGCAAAACAATAAACTGTTGAAATAAAGTAAAGAGGTGTATACATTCATCACATTGCACAAATATTACCGTGGTTCACCCCCTCTTGGTCTATGTCCACAAATATTTGTCTCTTGTCTCTTTTATTATTGTAGTTATGCATTTCTGGTGCCGCGCACTTACAATTCCCCTCTTATGGGTAAGATCTATATGAGGCGAACTAGATCGCACCAGGCTCTACAGCCTGTGAACTAATCCTCAGATCTACCTTCTCTCCTTCATTCTATCTCAACAAGTTACAAAAATGGTACATAATAGTATTGCATAACACCTCCATCCATGTATTACTCTACTAGAATGTTATAAGAACCCGAACCCTTACAAAACAGTAAACTTATTGTAAAAACGCCAACCTAATATATAAAAACCCAATCAACCAACCTATAAATGATACCTGCGTATCTATATTTATACATTTTGGGCTCTTCAACCTTCTTGCCAAAAATTACCAAAACCCTAACCCTACCGATGTTAGGTCTTCCTTTCGTGCATGCATGTTGTTCTTCCTCCAGCTGTCACTTTCCTTGTGCGCATTTTCTTGCTTGCACGCGCGTTGTTCTTTCTCCATCTGTTACTTCCATTTCTGCATGCTTTCTTTCCCATGATTTTCCTTATTTCCACTTTGTCCTGGTGCCAACAGGCCCCCAACACTGACATGTGACTCATCCCAATTCACCTAATCTTTCTGAGCTTCCTCGATCTCCTTGGCAATCATCTGGAACTTTTCTTGCAGTTCGACTGCTTTTTTCAATGCCTACACAGTCTTCTCCTTGATGGTATCCACTACCTGAACTGCCACTTCGTCACTCAATAATCCTACACATTTTTCCTGTGTCTTTTCTATCTATGTTCTAGCTCCTTCTACCTGTGTGAGTGCTTATGCTACTCGTTCCTACAGTGGCTCTATCTGAGCTTGACGCTCCTGTTTCTGTGTTTGCACAGTGATAAGTTCTGTCTGCATCTTCTTTATATCCTGCATCTCTTTGACTCATTCTAGGATTGGTATGGTCTTCTACCACTGTTTGAGTTCTTGGATTGTTGCATTGATCCTCTTCTCTTCCTTGTCCCAGCATTGGACCTGCGGATCCTCATCCAACCTTGTCCAAAGTTGCACTTCTTTATCGCACAATTTCATTGTTGTACTAACCTACTGCTCTATCTCCTGTAGTTTTGTCATTTCTTCATGCTTCCTTTTCTCCTTTACTGTTGGTGGAGTCGTTGGTGTGAGATTTTCTTGGAGACCCTCAATCTCCTCCTGATATTGATCAATTGCCTACGCAATCTAGTTGATCTTTTTTGCGGCTGGGAGTTTGTTTCCTTGCGCAGTGCTTGGAAGTTTCCCAAAAATTTCTCCCACTCTTCATTCCAGTTCGTTCTTGTGCTCTTTCTCCTTCTAAGTTTCCAATTTGTCCTGTTCATAAACCTTTTTCCAGTGCTTCCCACTTCTTTGTTGCTTGATGTAGCTCGACTAAGTTTTTAAGTGCCCGAGATTGCATCTCGTGGTCGACGCTAACCTAGAATTTTTATAGTTCCCTTGATGGCATCCATGTCAATACCAATTGGATGTGGTCCAAATCCTTCAGTGGTGTCTATCCCACAATTTCGTCCATGCACAACATGCTAGGTTTTATGTAGACTATTGTGTGTGCATGTGGCATTAGAAGGACTGGGTATCATTCTTCTACCTCCAGTCTTTATTTTGTTTGTGTTGTTGATGGCTCTATGCTTCCGTTGCTACTTACTCTCTGGGCCTCCTCGAGTGTCCTGAGGAGCTGTCCCATTTCTGCCATCTCTTTTTGAAGTTTATCACTGTGATGTGTTGCATGATTGAAATCTTCTGCTAGACAGTCTTGGACCATTCTAGTGATCATTTATCCATCGTCTTCCATGATTGTATATTCTGGTGATGATAGTTGCACCTTTGATTTCTTGCGCGCACCTGCTGCCTGTACAACCTATCTCTTAGTCCCCCCTGGTTCCTGTGTGATGGAGTTTTGGGCGGTATCCTATGCTCCCTTATCTTGTTTAAGCTTTTATTTGGTCACTTTTTGTCCCTTTTGGGTTCCTATCTACTTTGACCCTTCACCTTCCCGAGTCAGATTGTTTTGGCCCGTCCTTGGTTTCTTGGGCACTGGGACTTCCGGAAGCTATGTTTCCGCTTGCACTGCCTCTCTTCCTGTTGTTCTTTCCGGTACTTCTTGGGTAATGGCTGGGATCCTCCATTTGTCAGACCATTTTCTAATGACCATGTATATGTCACCTTTTGTGATGCAATAGCACATTGGTAGCCACTGTCTGTCTAGATCCTACCTTGGTTGTATCCACATTGTCTATCGAGAGGCCCGAAAATTGGCGATGTCCGCATATCACACGACAACCTCTGGTGTTATTCTCCATGATCAGATGATGGATTCCTGTATGTCATGTAGGTATGTTTCGAATATGATTCCATTCTCCCTCTTATGCCTAGCCTGTGGCCCAGATTTCAGTAATAGTTATCTCGCTCCCGTTGGTTGTGGTCTAGTGCAAAAAACTACATACTCTAGTTCCTGCCATCCCATGAAGGCTATTAGGGTGATCAACCATGAGTAATGGAATTTTATACCTAGTTCATATGCATCCTTGCAGTCCACTTGAAACAAGATCAAGAGATATGACACCCAACTCATAAAGGTGCCTTCCGCACACTCAGCTGCAACTGCGATGACACCTGCTGGTACTTCATCTTTGCGGCATTTTCTTAGTAATTTGCAGGCTAATATCTTTGTGCCCAATTGCATGGCTGCATTGTTGATCTGTTTTATTATGATGCCTCTTGTTCCCCTGGTGGTGCCATATTTATTCTTCATTTCTTCTGCCAACGCTTTCTCCTTGGATTTATCATTTTGAATCAATGCGGGATCCATACCCCAGATGGGTAGTCCTGTTATCTGTGCGATAAGATCAATAGTTATAGGGATGGGTATGTCCAACCATATATCCCCTTCATGCATGACTGCTAACAACTGGTTGACACATGTTTTTGCATACTGGCCTCTGCCAAAGTGTGGTAGCTTCAACAGACCTAATATTTCTATTATGTCCAGCCCAATTTCCCACTAGTGTGGCTGGTTGATTATTTCACCAAGTTGGTTTACAATTATGGTCTGCATAAAAACCTGTGGCACAAGTTATGGGTACTTGGTTTCATCTGATACGTCGTGGTCAGAATACTTGAGCTTCTCGACGTGACCCAGTGGCTACGGTTCTACCTATACTCCATATGGTATGTGTGGTAGCACAATTTCTGTTGCAAGTTTCTTGCAAGGCAAGATCGGTATCTGAACTCTATCTTCCTGTTGTAGTAGCTGGTTAGAAGTTCTAGCAACTCCTAGTTTCTCCCCCGTAATCCACTTTGTCCAAGCCGAGGTAGTTCCAATGGTCTCCTCTGATGGTTGACCAAGGTTGGGTGCCTGTGACTCATCTGGTTGCACTTCTATTCCCAGATTCTGTGTTTGTTAACTTCCATGGTTGCTTCAGTGCTTTCTGGTTGCACTTCCCATTGGGCTTTCGCTTCCTCATTATGAGGCTCCTGTGTCACTGCTGGCATATCCTCTTCCATGGCCTTTTCTTTTGGTTGCTGAATCTCTTCAAGTATCGGTGTAGAGTTCACCATTATCATCTATGGGTATGGGATCTCGTCGATATCGACGATCTCCAACTATTATTGCTCATTTTCTTCTAGTGGTCCTCATGACCTAGTTTGAACCCTAGTCAATCTGATGGTCTAGACGGGTTCTTCCAGATTCATAGGTGCCATAATGGTAATTGTTGAATGTTTGTTGGGTTCGAATGGATTCAGTGAGCTCTATGGTCTCGTGTTGTCTTGTCATCTTAATTTTGCCTACTTTCCTTTTCGTTCTTGTTTCCCTTTTTGATATGATCGTTATCCTTGCCTTTGTTACATTCATGTTTCAAATGGTATGCGATCTTTATATTTCTAGTGTGCTTCACGATTTTCATTTTTTTTTTTTAACCATGCGGTGGGTGGTCAATTGTCCTTGTACAACTTTAGTCGGCTCCCGTTGATCATTCCTATGAGGTATGCATTTGCTAAATCTTATAACTGTACAACTCCTCCATCTGTTATAGAATTTACCTCGTATGGTCCTAACCAATCCATTCTCATCTTTCCTAGGTGCTAAAACGATTTGTTGTCATAAAGAAATATTAGGTCTCCTTCCTTGAACATCTTCTTCTTGATGTGTCGATCATGCCAAGATTTATCTTTGGCTTTCTGCACTTGGTGATGGAATCCTACTAGGATTCGGTCTTCCTCTATTGACAATATCTAATTCAGTCTTTCCTGTATTGCACCTCGTTCTTTCATTTGTGTGATAGCTATTATGCGTAAGATGGGTACTAAAAATTCTAATGGCACTACTGCTTCTTGGGCATATAATAGTTTGAATGGTGTGTGCCCTGTCAAATTTTTGCATGTCATCCTATACGCCCATAATACTGCTGGTACTTTGAGATCCTAGTCGTCTATGTTGACATTATAGATATTTGTTAGTGCATTCTCGAGAATTTTGTTGAAGGCTTCTACTGTGTCGTTTTCCTGTGGATGATATGTTGTGCTCTTCTGATGATGAACTTCAAACTCTTTGATCATTGCACGGATGGTGTTGTTTATGAAGTGCGTGCCTTGGTCTCTCATCAAAACTCTTGGGAATCCAAATTTGGTGATTACTTGTTCAAATAAGAAGTGTGCAACTATCTCTGTGCTACAGTCTTTTACTGATGCGGCTTCCACCCATCTTGTTAGGTATTTCATTATGGTGATAATGTATCTTGCCCTGTTCTTTTGGCTGGTGGGTTAATTGGTCCCACAAATTCTATTTCCCATTTTTCAAATGGCTGTAATGTTACTTATGGTCATAGTGGCATCTTGTCCCTTCTGTTGGGTTTGTCTACCCTTTGACAGACATCACATCGTTGACAGTACTCTTTTGAGTCTCTGTGGATCGTTGGCCACCATAGTCCTGCACATAGTACCTTTTGCGTAATAGCTTTTCCTGCATAATTCCATCCTACTATTCCCTCATGGGATTTTGCTAAAATTCTTGGTCGTTCATGCTCTAATACATACCTTTGTAAGATGCTATCGACTCCCATCTTGTATATATGTCCTGCGATCAGTTGATAGTTGGCTGCATGAACTACCAAGTTCTTCTTCTATGCAGTGGTATATTCTTGTGGTGCAGTACCTGTAGTCAAGTACTGAATGATATCTGTGAAGTATTCGTCAGCAATCTGTACTGAGAATAATTGTGCATCCAGAAAGTTATCTTCTAAATTCGTAGGTTCTTCTCCATTTGTGACCCTTGACATGTGATCAGGTCCTACATTCAGTTTTCCTGGTTTGACTATTACTTCGAAGTCAAATTTTTGAAATAAAAATAACCATCGACAGATTCTCCCCCCCAACACTGGCTTGTTGACTAGGTATTTCAGGGCTAAGTGATCTGTAAACATCTTAAAATGTTTTCCCAATAGGTAATTTTTGAGCTTCTATAGTGCATAGACCATGGCTAAGCCTTCTCTTTCTATTGTGTTATAGTTATGTTCTAAGTCTGATAATTTTCTGCTTGCGAACGTGATCGGGTTATCCAAGTCTCCCACTCCTGGTTGCGCTAAGATAGCTCCGAGTGCTATCGTTGATGCATCTACATGAACATGGAATGCATTTTCCCATTCTGGAAATACTAATATCGGTGCAGTGACCATCGTTTCCTTCAAAGTTTCTAGACCATGTTGACACTCGTCGTTCCATTGATACTTTGTATCCTTAACAATTTTTCCATTGGTGTTGTGATCTGTGCATATCCTTTGATGAATTTCCTATAGTATCTGGTGTGTCCTAACGTTACTCTTAACTGGAAGACCTTTTTTTGTGCTGGTAAGTTAACAATGACTATGATCTTTGTCAGATACACTAGCAATCCTTGTTTTGCATACTATGTGGCCCAATAGTATCCCAAACGGTGTTCCAAATATGATTTTCTTGATATTTAGTGATATTTGGCACTGTCTGCATCATTCCAACATTAGTCGTAGCACTTCCACATGGTGTTTTAATAGACTATAAACTGTCAAATAATCGAGATATACTTCGAGAAACTGGTGGATGAATTCCTTAAATGTTGCGATGACCACTCTGGAGAATAGTGCGGGTGCATTCTTCAGACCGAACGACATAACTGTGTACTGATAAGATCCCCATTCTGTTGCAAATGTGGTCTTGTGTCTATCCTCTTGTTCTATCTTAATCTGATGGTATCCTAAGAATCCATCAGTGAATGAGTAATATTTATGTCCCCCCACATTCTCTAATACTTCATCTGTGAATGGTGTAGGGAACAAGTCGTGTAGGCATGCATCGTTCAACTTCCTCAAGTCGATGCATATCCTAATCCCTCGTCCTTGTTTCTTGTCCTGTACTACCATTGGGCTTATCCATTTTGATTCCTCGACTGGTTCGATGATGCTAGGTTCGAGCATCCTATCGATATCATCTTTAACTTTTTGTTTATATATGGGATTCAGTCTGTAAGGTCGTTGTTTAATAGGTCTCACATCAGATCTGAGTGGTATCTTCATTTCTCCTAATTTTCTAGCTATACCCTTCATCTCTGTAAATGTTGTGGGAAAAAGGTCGCTATATTTGCACAACAATTATGTGATGCTTTCTAAGGTCTGCTCATCCTAGTAATCTCCAATGCTAGTTGTTTTGGGCTGCTCGGTGGTTTTGATGTTAACCTTCTTTATCTTGATTGGTGTAGAAATGACTTATGATTCTATAGCTGGTCCTTCCACATCTGTTTGTCCTTCAACTTCATCAATCTGAATATCGCACAGATCATCTTCTTCTGGTGCTTCCTCATGTACATGGTAACATGACAGTAGTTCCTTGAATGTCTGCTTATTCTGCTGCTTCTCTTCTATAATAATTTCTATTTCTGGTTCTTCAATGAATATGATTCATTTAATCCATTTCAGGGCTATGTCTATGTTGGGGTTCTCATGCTCAAATGAGAAAGTGACTATAAAGTTCTGTTGCAATGTCTGTCATGTCATGGTTCCTTTGCGCAATTCCTGATCTGTATACCAGTTTGTTGGTATGACTTGTAAAGTATGTATGAAGTGATGAGGCCATTCCTCTGGTCATGTCATTTTCCACAGAATTTTTCACTCCTCCAAGTGTTTCACTGGTATCCCTAGTCCTTCATATTTTCATTTTTTTTTATATGTCTATTCTGCGTCGAACCATATGCACAGTAATCGCTTACATTGATACCAGTCTATGATAGTATCCTTATGTGCATCCCACCATATTGTGGGTGTGGCCTTAAGTGCTAAATATAGTGCTAGTAGTCTCTGGTTCTCTAATACTTCATATTCATATTGTGTCAAGAATGTTTCCAAATCATTTATTCCGTGGAAACTGGGTGGTTCTCTTATTTCTATGCCTATCCACCTTATTGCGCGGTCTATTCTTGCACATCTTCTCGTGGAGACTTCGTGTAGTCTCTGTTGCCATTTTTCTAACGTGGTGTCTGAGTCTGTTACACATGAAGTAATGCTCCACCAACTGAGTACCCCATATACAGTTGGGTTTACGTAATCCTCATCGCATGCAGTTGTCCTGTACAACTGTCTGATCTCCTCTATGTCCAGGCAAGTGGGTTCTATGAACCTCTCCCCTTTTGATGGATCTAGTGGTTCTATGACCCTGTAATCTACAGATTCAAATGTCATTTTCCTTGTTTTTAAGTTAGTTATGTCCTAGTTGTCAAATGCCCAATCCAGACCGAGTAGTGTCGGGTACGGTGTTGTGCCATCTAGTATTTCAATGACTTCAAAGTCTTCTTTAGTGTGCACTCCATCAAGATCTATTGTTACTCCTTTCAGTCTACCTATTGGTAGGAGTCTATGCTGGTACACTAGTTTTAATTGAACATTTGAGTATCCCAATGTTGGCTCTCCCATGCATTGCCAGGTCTTCTTGGATAGCACATTCACTTCAAATCCTAGGTCTAGTATAATGTCTCCCATATTGAAATCTCCAATGTTATCATTTATTCTAAATTCCCTACTTGTTCTTCTTTGGGTGTGTAGGTGATTGATGGTTTTTTGTTCTAGTTGTTCTTTTGTCTCACTGCTACATTTCTCTAGTATGTTTTGCAATATTTTAACAGATGAAGGATCACTTAATACTTTTATGCATGATTTCAAAAAACCTTTGATTGTATTTACTTGTCCCTTGGGTTGCATTACGTTGGTATGATCCAGCAATTGTGGCATCTCATATTTTGAGACTTCCTTGACTAGTTGCACAGTTTAAGTCGACGTTGTGTCCTCCTTCTGAAATTCTTATATGGCTTCCCTAAAAGTCTTGTTTTATTTAGGAACGTCGAACTACTTCTTAGGGTCAGGGTTCTTCCATCATCCCTTGCTTGAGCTGAAATCCATTGAACATTATGATTATTTTGGTTCCTCTTTTCCTATATTTACTAGTAGTGTCAGAAATTCCTCTGTATCATGGTCCGATGCACGACAATACATACAAGCCGCTGGTGACAGTGGGCATTCTCGTGCGTAATGTCCTAGTTGTTGGCAATTGTGACATGTGACTGGTCCTCTACCACATCCGAAACCTCCTCTGGCGCGTCCTACTTATCTATAGCCTGCGCGATCACCTCTTGACGTGTTATAATGTGGTGTCTGATTATACTGCATGGTATTGTACTGGGGCTGTGTTGGGTTGTACTGTGGATGTGCATTATTGTAGGGTTTCTGCACAGTATTATACTGTTGTTGCGCAGTGTTGTATGAGGCTGGGGCTTGATTGAACTAGGGCGTTGCTTGCCCAATCATCATTTTGGCCTGTACTCTATATGCATTTGATGTTCTTTCCTGCATCAGATCCATAGTTCTACAATCTTTGTCATCATGGCCCACTGACTTACAAAAGGTGCAATATGAATTCTTTGGAATTGTTTGGTATTTCTGCATCATCGTCTAGTGATAAGGGTCATGACCTAGTTTCTTGCATATTTCGCACCATAATCCTCCCTATGGTAGTGGGTTTGGCATACCTATTTCCATATATTGTGCAAAAGTTGGGCATTCGTTCTTGTGGTGTCCTTTCGTCCTACAACTGGTGCACCAAACAACTTCTCGTTTGTCCTTGTTCTTGTTCTGGTTCAACTGAAATGTTAAATTCTTCAAATCCTCCTTCAATTCCTCAATAGTTGGGTCCATGTGTTGGTACTAGTTCGATTCCAGTTGTAAGGCTGCTTGCAGAACCTCTGCCTACATATGAAACTTCTTCTTTCATAAGGGATATTTTAGATGTGGGAGTAGTGAGTTGACAAACAGGTGTCAGTGCTGCATCTTGGTCATAAGGTATTTTAGTTTTCCCTTCAGTCGCTTGAATCTCTGATCAATCTCCCATACTAACTCTCTTGGTTTCTGTCTTATCTCGATCATCTCGTTCATGTACTAATCCTCTAAGCTTGACTTTTGGAACTCATTAATCAATAGCTTCTTAATGTATGCCAGTGTTCTCATCATCCCAGGGGCACTATTTGTTTATAGACTCATGTACTAGTCTAGGGCGTAGTCTCTTGGTGTGATCGCTAGTTGTGTGAGTTTGGTATCTTCATCCATGATCTGCTTCGCTTCCCATATCTTTGCACAAATGAACAAATGCTTCTCAGGGTCTTCTGATGCTTCTCCTCTAAACTCTGGTAATTTGATAGTGGGATCATGCCCTGCCATTCTAAATACTGAACTACTACCTCCGCCGCACGGTGTAGATACTTGACTAGTACTTCCTGAAATGGATCCTCCAGTTGTTGCTCCTTGTGTAGGTGTACTTACTACTGTTGGACTTCCTCCAAAATTCGATTGTCTAAATGGTGGTGTTCTCTTTGGTGTATTGGTCACACATGGGTTGATGGGTTCCACACTAACATTAATATGGATAGGATGGTTGCCTTCTCCTCCTGTTCTTGGGCCTCTCATATTCCTCTTGTATGTTTCATGTAGGATTTCGTCTACCTCTTCCTCATCGCTCGCAAAGCCCTCCCTCGTGGATACGACTATCTTCTTGGTATTCACCTTATATTGGTAGGGTACTCTGCTATGCGTTGTTCCTGATGACGCCAAGATCCACTTAAGTTGGTTGTCATCCATCAAGATTGGGTCCAAGAATTCCTTCTCCTTCTTGCATTTATTCTTACCTCCTTCCATTTATCCTCTCTTTGTCAGTGCTTCCCCCCTTCCCCCATGCACGCAGGGAAGTTTAGCTATCTGATTCCATTGTCATTACACCTTTTTTATATATAAGTATCTTAATAGAAGTGTACAGTGATCGAATGTACCTTCATTGAGGTCTGCATAGAAATTCTTTCTCTACTGCGTTGTATGACTTCATTATGTTGACTACAAACTCTGTGATGAAGCCTACCACAATACTATCAATCCAAAAGTCTATTGTGTAGGTGAATTTGTTGTTCACCTGCTGTAACTGCTCAACCTGTATTGGGGTCCAATCTAGTTGTCGAATCCGGTTTGTTGCGTGGTTATATTTCAACCTTAGTATCCACTCCTGCAGTAGGTGGGGAAAATCACAGAAAAAGGACTCTGTGTAAATCCGTAAACATGTATTTATCCATATATTTGCGAGGTGTGATGCTAGGGTTTCTATTGTATTTATGGGAAAAATCTAGCTCTTGGTTCTCAACCAGCCTTCGATTTCTTCTTTCGTGGGGTTCCAAGGTCTCAAAATTCCCTTCTAATGGCTCGATGGTCTTCTTGTTTCACTGATTCTTTTCTCATGCACTCTATCTCATCTACTCAGTCCTCTCTTGTTCCTCTTAACACAGAAACAGAACCATTTGTTGGTTTACAACTGCTCTCATCTACTACCTGAGTTGTTGACCCAAGATTCATATCTTTCAGGTTACCAACAAAGCCTCTAAAACTATCGACCCTCTTGGTAAACTAGAAGGAAACACAGTGCACATAATGCACTACACAGTCTCACCCGAGATAGATTTAAATGGGTGGTTTTAAGACTCAGGTGTTTACAGCCTAGGATTGAGTATGAGATAGGGTTTTATGAACTAGAGCCATGCGCTATGAATTATGAAGGTAATCTACTTATTTCTCATGGGTGCACATTTCCATTACACAGTTTACTTCCTGAGCAACATATCCATGTTCCATAATAGTATATTAACTCATTTATTAAGAAAAACAATAAACTGTTGAAAGAAAGTAAAGAGATGCATGCATTCATCACATTGCATAGATATTACCGTGGTTCACCCCTTCCTGGGCTACATCCACAAATGTTTGGCTCTTGGCTCTTTTATTATGGTAGTTCTGCATTTTCGGCCCTGCGCACTTACAATTCCCCTCTTAGGGGTAAGATCTATATGAGGCGAACTAGATCACACTAGGATTTACAGCCTACGAACTAATCCTCAGATCTATCTTCTATCCTTCATTCTAGCTCAACAAATTACAAAAATGGTACATAATAGTATTGCATAACGCCTCCATCCATGTATTACTCTACTGGAATGTTATAATAACCCAAAACCTTACAAAACAGTAAACTTACTGTAAAAATGCCAACCTAATATATAAAAACCCAATCAACCAATCTCTATATAATACTTGCGTATCTATATTTATACATTTCAGACTCTTCATCCTTCTTACCAAAAATTACCAAAACCCTAACCCTACCGATGTTAGGTCTTCCTCTCGTGCATGTGTGTTGTTCTTCCTCCAGCTGTCGCTTTCCTTATGCATGCTTTCTTGCATGCACGTGTGTTGTTCTTTCTCCAACTATTACTTCTGTTTCTACAGACTTTATTTCCCACGATTGTTCTTCTTTCCACTTCGACCTGGTGCCAGCAACGACCTCTTGATTTAGACGGTCGATATTTACTTTGGGACCTTTAGGACTTTGGGCCTTTTGGTGATACTGCTACCAAGATCAACGGTCCTTGTTAGTTTGAGATCAATGGTCCACAATTATTTCAGGATTTTGGGCTTCGACTCTTTGGGAATTTTCAATGCATAACTCCCACAATCCTCCAGAGTGTTGAATCTCCGAAATGAGGGATCCACCTCCACGTGTCCTCTAGATTTGGATGGTTGAGATTTACTTCGGGAGTTTGGGCTTCAGCTCTTTGGGACTTTTCAACACATAGCTCTTACAATCCTCCGAAGTAAATCTTCTAAAGTGTGAGATCCACTGATGCATCTCCTCAACTTTCAATGGCTTAGATTTACTTCGAGACTTCAGCTCCTTTGTCTAGTCATTAATCCTTGCGCTACTTTGAAATCCTGATCGTCTGAGAGCCATTGATATGAATTATTCATGGGATCTCCGCTACTGAAAATCGAACCTAATTGCTTGCTTGTGTTTCAAGCCTGAAATGGACCATTCTAAATTATGTTGCGCTTTGTTCTTATGGATGTTAACTACACAAACAAAGGATTTGGACGACCTAATGTGATCTCAATAAATAGAAAATAGGATGACCGGAAATTTGGACCCAAAATCACGATATGCATTCATCCTTTAAAGAAAATAGAAAAACCTTGAGTCGATAATATCCAAAGTAAGATACTAAGGAAAATCGTATCATTGATCGGAAAGGGAAATTGACTTTATCAACCAGAAAGGAAAAATCCCAGGAATGATGTGCAGAAAATATGGAGGAGTAGAGGTGTAGACTTGGGTATTTCACAACAAACACATACGACCCCTGACAACTTCATGTCATAAAACACTAGACACATTAGGACCTAACATGATGTAAGGTTCATTGAACATAGAAAAAGGCTCACTAAAAAGTTCCCTTACTTGGACAAGTACAGGTGCATCAGGATCAGTCAAAGGAGGGTTGAGATTAGTTGGAGGAATTTCATCGACCACTTCAACTTCAAGGGCCAAAATCTCTTCGAGTTGTTTTTCCATCTCTTCAGATTCTTTTTTACCTGTATCATGTTGCTTAATAGGTGGTTGTACCTCTATGATGGAATCAAATCCTTTTAGTTGACAGGACCAATGACATGGTGGTTCAGCCCCGGTGAATAGAATGTGTCAAAATTTTAACAACAATCAACCTAGGGCTGAGTAGCACTCAGAATCAAAGAGAACACCCCTAACAAATATAGGCAACAACAAGTAAACCAATGGCTAAGGGGGCGTTCTGAAAAACAACCCTCTATAGGAGATGAAGTCCCCACAAGATTGGGCAGTGAAGGTATCAAGAGAAGTTACAATGATATCCACAAAACGTACCTGACCAGTGAAAGTATCGTAAATTATTAAGGTGAACACCTTCTAGGGGAACTGAGACAGTGAACGAATGTCCACCCTAGGTACTACAAGCATGCCCTACCTGAAGTCACCTATATATCTACCTAGGAATGGCCACTAAGGCTACCACCTCACAATCAATGAGCGATTGAATAGTCACAGGTTCGACCACACATAAGGCCAGGGTAACTATGCCCAAAGATTTGAAAGTGCTACCTCATAGGGAAATGTCAGCACTAACAAAACCCATGTATACGTAGTAATCAAAGAAATATCAGAAACACCACACAAGCAAAGAGAGGTAATCAACCTACTTTCCCTATGCAACCTCATGCTTAACTCCTATGTTTGAGGAGGCTCCCGACACACTGGTTGTAAGAATGAATTTACACACTTGTTAATGACTCTAGGGTTCATTTTGTGGCCTTGGAGAGTTCACTCTCCAATCCTATTCCAAGGTCCTATGCCTAGCTAATGTTGGTTTGCTAACAAAGAAAAATAGTTCAGTGAATTTTAAATTACAAAATCCTTTAATTATGGTTGTTGTTAAGTCAAGGGAAATGGATGAAACTTTAAGTGATGTTATGAATCTTCACCAACCACAACAATGAAAATCATACAATTCAATCAATTCTAGCTATGGGAGGGAAACGAGCATTTTTCCTTGCAAATTTCACAACACAACCTCACAATAACTAATCTACCATGCAAGAAATTCCCAAACCAACATGAGATAATTGAACCAAACACCAAAATGCACTTTATTCCAAATGATCAAAATATTTAATCATGCAAATGTTGTATTTTTTTTAATGAAAATGCAAAATTTTCTTAATCTAATTGAGAAACGCAATATGCAAATTGAAAAACTAGCGATCAATAGGTAAGGGCTATAGGGAATTGGTAGTGATGCATGGAATCTCACTCCAATGTCTCTACCAGAATCACAACCCAAAACTCACAAGGAAAATGGATCTAGCAATATAAAGACTAATTGCAAAAGGAAACACAACCAAATGCAACCAGACAAGAAACACTACCAGATCTAATCATATATGTTGGGTACACATCCCAACTCAACAAGTCACTAAACAACAAGGAAATGCAAACAAGCAACCCAATCAAGCCACACAAACACACTTCAAATCTAGATATAAGACCAAAGGTGTCACAAAATATTCAAACAAAGAGAGGATCTAGAAACATAGATCAAATACAAACTCCTTAGATCAGATATATCTAGATATGATCAGGAGAAATTTGAAAATTTGCAATTTTTTTTCCTACAAGGAAGGTCACAAGTTGTTTGGAATGCAATATGCAACCATATCCAGAAGGTCACTAGTCACCTGTATTGCAACAAGCGACCTGATGCCCTTGCCTCGACATTAGAAAAACAACACTCTACAATTTTTTTGAAAAATAAAAATATCTGACTTGGATCTTCTAGATCTGAGAGATCTATTCTGTGAGGGAGTGCTATGGAAGATAATGGATGACTAAAAAATGGAGAAAAAAGGAAAATATTCAAGGGAATTCAAACTAGAGAAGAATCAAATATTCTTCCCCAATGGAGTCACCAGTTGTTTTACGGATTTAAGACTCATGGAACTCTAACATAGGAGTTAAGCATGAGGTCGCGTCTAGGAAAGTTGGGTGATCACTCCTCTCTACTTGTTTTGGTGTTTCTAATATTACTTCGACTACTATGTATATGAGGGTTTTGTTAGTGCCGACACCTCCCCATCATGAGGTAGCACTTTCAAATATTTGGGCATAGTTACCTTGCCCTTACATGTGGTCAAACCTGTGACTGTTCACCCACTCATTGATTGTAAGGTGATATCCTTAGTGACCATTCCTAGGTAGTTACAAAGGTGACTACAAGAAGGACATGCTTGTAGTACTTAGTGTATATGTTTGATCATGATCCAAGTTCCCCCAGAGGGTGCTCACCTTAATAAAGGGTATTTTCATCAGTCAAGGTTGTTTTGTGGATTTCATTGTAATTTCCCTGATACCTTCACTATACAATATTTGTGGGGACTTCATCTCCCCTAAAGGGTTGGTTTTCAAAAGTTCCCTTGAGCCATTGGTTTGCTTGTTGTTGCCTATATTTTTTAGGGTTGTTGTCTCTGATTATGAGTCTCAGTCGGCCATAGGTTGAATTGTGTTTTGATTTTGACATTCATTTTCACAGTGGCTGAACAATAACGTCATTGGTTTCATCGATTACAAGGAATTGAGCCTATCATGGAGGTCCGACAACCTCTTAAGCGACATGATATAGGTGACAAATAAATTTGAAGAGACAAATAGGTATGAAGAGATCTTGGCCTTTGAAGTCAAAGTGGTTGTGAAAAGTCCTCCACCTAATTCCAACCCTCATTTGACTGATCTTAATGCACATATACTTGTCTAAGTAACGAAACTTTTTAGTGAACCTTTTTCTTTGTTTAATGAACCTTACATCAGGTCAGGTCTCATGTTTTTTCATCCAATGTAGTTGATCCATATAGCTCATTGATGAGCGCTAAAAGGGGAATACCATTAATTTCATCCTTGCCATCTATTATTTCCATTGGACATATCCTATCTCTTCTCATGTCATCTAGTCCCTTCATTTGGGGGATGTTGAGTATGCCATCTTTTCTTTCCATTATCATACCAAGAATTCCTACACCCATCTCATTAGTGTCGATTCCCACATCTAGATCTACTTCCAGTGGGGGGAAAAGCTTGGGTTTTAATATGGGGGATATAATTCCTTCTACCTATGCCATTCCTACAAGTATCTTGGTAATGTCAAGTGTTGGTTTTCCTTTTGGCTGGAATATACTAAGTGGGTCTGGGGTTGTTCCTAGTTACTCTAGAGGAAGTGTTGGCCCTCGACCAAGTTTTGGGGAAAACTTTGGTCAGCTTTGACCCACTTTTGGACCTTGACACATTGGTCAAATAAGGATCACTCAGGCGGAGTTGAGATCGTGGATCTCACTGATTTTGAGGGTTATGTGGACCCAGTAAAGGGTCCTCTAGGGTTTTTGTAACGGGTTTATGGGATGTCGGCCCATGGGGTTTTCTCGTGTTTAGGCCTTATTGTAAGGGTTTGCAAAGTATAAATAAAGGGGAATGTATTGTATAAAAGGAGTGAAGTGAATGTAGTTCTGTGTGAACAGGGTTTCTTTGTGCAAAGGAATGTATGTGTGTGACTATGATTTTGTAGAAGGTGAAAATGTTGTGATATAGGGTTTTGGCTATGTGCATTTGACCTAGTTTTGGAAGGAGGATCTGGTGCTCAGTGCACAGATCTCCTGTCTGGTATGGAGCTTGACTATGTGGCTTAGTGTAGAAGAGTGAATGAATGTAATATTTTGGTGAATAATAAAGAGGCGAAGCGGTTTGTGGATGTAGCCCCACCCTGGGTGAACCATGTTTATTTGAAGTCTCATGGTTTGCTTTGTGCAATGTTATCTTTGTTATGTTTTTCTTAGTGCTTAGATTAAGATGTGTAATGGATATGTATGTGTTTCTTAAATGCTTTTCTTATGTTAAAATGATAGATCTGATTCACAGTGCTAAGTGCTAAATGTTCAAGGTGCATAATCTTTTGTTGTTACTATGCTAGATCTATCTTTGATTATGTTTTGCGATGTTAATAGGGTTAATAAACTAATGCATGTCACTTCCTAAGTGTTAACAGAATATTCTACGAAGTATTATTATCACATATTTGTGTTCCATCTTGGTTGCAGACACTTGCGTCATGTAAACCCCCTACTTCTACCTCGGGTGAGACTTCTCCTTCTTCACAGGTGTTTCCGAAAGGGCCTGTAGTTGAGGTTTTGTTGGTGCATTGTTAAGCATTGAACCCTGGTTCTGCCCCTGTTCCAAAAAATGGTTTTGTTGTCGGGACCTGGAACTGTGATTGCTGGGAACTAAAGTAAAGAAAAAGAGAAGCTTTGTGTGTAGATCTATTGTTGAATTGCACAGTACTCTACTTGAATTACAAAGATTTTTTCCAAGGAGGTAAGATGATCTGAATAAAAGAGGTAAGATCCTAAAAGAAGAAATCTTTTTCTTTGGTAAGATAAGGAAAAGTGAAAATTTTTGTTTTAAAAGTATGAACTTAAGTATGTTTAATAGATTTTGTCCTGGTTTGCACGCTAGGGTGCATTTGAAAGAAAGAGTTGATTTGAGTAAAGGAAATGAATAAATATATGTTATTTCTATGCATAGAAAGAATTTTTGGACTAATAAGTGGATGCAGGAACCTAGAAAGAATTTTTTTCAGATCCATCACTATGATCCTAGGGGAAGTGTGCAATACAAAAAAGGTTGGGGAACATTTAAAAGAAAAAAAGCATGGACAATGTGTTATAATTGCAGAAGGTCGGGACATCTTGCTAAGGAATTTCCTGAGGTAGGCCCTATTTGTCTTTGTTGTAAGGTTGTTTGTCATGAGGTTGACGACTGTCCAAAGATTATTGCTAAATTTGAAGGGATGAACATGAGAGAAGAAAGTCAAGAGACTAAGGTCATGATAGAGAGTCATAAAGAGAAAGGATCAGAGGAAGTTCAGACTACGATATTACAGTTGAAAGAAATGATTTATGTTCATAAAGATGTCATTTTACCAGTAAGCGTGAAAGAAAAATAGTGCATAAGTGCAAGAACAAAAGACTTCGACATAGGTTGTGTCTAGGATGAAGAAACACAAGTGAATACTATGATAGAAGAAACTTGGGAAATTTTGGGAAAGCCTACTATGGTACCTTCGTTAGGAAGGAT
Source organism: Picea sitchensis (assembly GCA_010110895.2). Taxonomy (NCBI): domain Eukaryota; kingdom Viridiplantae; phylum Streptophyta; class Pinopsida; order Pinales; family Pinaceae; genus Picea; species Picea sitchensis. The sequence continues at coordinate 13,270 of SNQJ01S0074583.1, read as the reverse complement.
AGGCTTGTTTAAGGGAAATATGATAACCTTATGTGGAAGAGTTACTAATGTACCTATTGTTGTTCATGGAACATCGAATGAAGAAGAATTTGAAGTCATTCGGTTTGTTGGGGACAATGCCCCTTTCCTAGTATTGTTAGGTAAGACTTGGATTGAGAAGGATCAGAGCAGAAGGAAAGTAGAGGAAGAAGCTACAAAGAAGAAAAAACAAGAATTAAGGGATTTCATAGCTAGGAAAATAGACCGACTAATAGAAGAATGAGAGGATAAGTCAAATAAATAAAGCAAAGTAACAACACAGGAGGGACAAAAAGCAAGAGAATTAGCTATCAAGGTTGAAAAAATGAAAGAAGGCTTGAAGGACCTGTCTATCCAAGAAATAAGTATGTCCAGTCAGGAAATGTTAAGAAAAGGGATATTAACTTCAGACCCTTTGAGGGAACCTCAACAGTGAGAAGCCACTACACTAGGGGAAGATAAGAATAAAAATGGAAAGAGGATTCTAGAAATAGTTAGAGAGACTTAGATAACAGGAAAGAAGGCAAGGAATCTCAATAAAAAGAAAGCTAAGTTAGAAAATCTACAAGAAGCTACAAAAACCATATGGAAGACTTCGCAAACTAGAACATCGTAGGAGGCAGGTTCGTAGGATTTGAACCTCGCTGGAACAACAGGTCTGCGCAGAATCAGAATTCGCCCTGAAGAAGTTATATGACCATTGGAGGCGCCTCGGCCGTTAGAGTGATGCTCCAGAATGGTTATAAAATGCATTCACGGGCTTATGGACCACTTTTTGGGCATTGAGACCGTGCCATAATGGATAGATTTATAATGATGGAAGCATTTCCTGGCCATTGGAAGATCTATCACAATACCCCGTTTATTTAACTCGTCGATTGTTGTGATGGGACCACTTTTTTCTACGCATGATTGAATGAGCTAAGAAGAGAATTTTCCAAGTGTCAAGTTGTGCTTCCTGTCGCTATTTGGAACTAGACCCTACCTATCCATTTGGCTACCCCACCTATCCATTTGTCTACCCTGCTTGTTTGTTAAAATATAGAATGTCGGGCGAACCTAGAGAATTGGAGAAGTTTGTTGAGGAAGTCCTTAAGAAGCTAATGGCTGATAGATTGATATCTAAAGGTATCCAGGCATCGTCGACTAGGGGACTGCAGGCTTCCCCTTTGACTGGACATCATTACAGATGTGTCAACCCCATAACTGAGCAGTGAAGTAAGCACCGAGGTGATCTAGCTAATGTGAAGCAGATCTCGTCGATCCTACTTGAATATATTCCACCTTTGGATAGCGTTTTTAACTGCGATAGTATCCCTCGCAACTTTGAGTACTATGTTTTCACTCCATTCATTCCGAAGGGAATTTGCATAGTCGGGAGTCAGTTAGGACAGATCTTGCTATTGAAGAACAATGAATTCAACTTAGGAGACCGAAATAACTACACCATGTTAGCTCCCCATCGCTACTTAATGAATAAAACTGGGAAGAAACCTCACCTCGTCTCACAACCATGGATTAAGGGGTTGGCACAGTCCATCGTGTTAAATGTGATGAAGATCCTACATTTTGTCCGCCACTAGGAGGTTAACGCTTGTGTTAAACTCCTCCTGTCATGCTATCATGATGGATATATGTGGCTCGACACAAGGATTACTGTGGATCCAGCGCTGATCCACCAGATCACAGGTTTAAGTGTGAAGGGTCTTGACCCTCAACAGTTTTATCTAGGGAAGGTCTCAAACCGTTCCCTAGTGCAACGCATCAAAGAAGCTTACGAAAAGGTAGAAAATGAAAAGAGAGGTTACAAGGTAGCCTCTATAAAGTATGGCGTAGTGCACCTTTCTTGCCAAATCCTAGCTGGCAAGATCATGAGGAAGAACTTCCCCACACAGGTCACTGGTTTCATGGTGGACCTTGTAGGAAAATGTGTGGAGGGCATGTAGATGAACTCGGTGAAATACCTTGTCAACGAGCTAGAGAAGGATTGTCACAAACCCCAAGACATGGGATATGAATTCCATTACATTTGGTTGATCATTTTGATCACATTTGTCACTTGGAAAATGACTAAAGGAGCCTTTTTCCCAGATATCAAACCCTCGGAGCCATTGGCCACTCGTTTTTCCACCCTATGGTATACCAACAACATGATGAAGCAATGGCAGTCCAATGTCATGTTTCATGGATATTACCAGCAGTTGAAGGTCTCCATTGAATCATTCTCACGTATGGCATTGCACACGATGCATCAGTACTGACCCATAGTGAAGTTTCACACTGATCCCCACTTCATCTACATCACCGGGCGAAGAGATGAGAACCAAGAATAATTACAGTCATACTACAAGATTACAGATGAAGATATGGAGCAGATTACAAAGGAATGGCCAGAGGAATTTCTTATATCTATCGTCGATGTAGAGTTATCCAACACTGACACCATAGGAAGCCCAATAGTAACTTGAGTTGAACATGTTGGAAAGTCCAATGAGACGAAGAAGCAACAAAAGTAGGCTAAAGTCCAGGACATAGAGAGTGATGGAGAGGACAACACTTATGCAGATAATCAGTCTAGCTCGCTAGAAGGAGGAGAAGATGAAGCAGAAGGATAGGGAGGACACGTTGATAGAGAAGAAGAGCAAGGATGAGGCGAAGCTCCCACCCCTCCACCTGGAGATCTCCCTATTGGGACAATGACACCGCAAAAGAGGAAAGTTTCTTCGAAGAAACCTTCAACAAGGAAGAAGATGTGTGCCAATAAGCCACAGTTGGAGGCCACTCTAACAGAGGACGACATCAGTCTGGTTCGTGGATCTATGGAGGATGCCTCTGAAGGCATGTTGCAGAAATATCGAGAGGGGCAGAGTTATATGGGAGGATTGAGAGAGGATTGAAGGAAGTGCAACAAGTTGTTCACTTGGTCCGCGCAGTACCTATTGCACCATATGCACCTTCCTCATCACAAACTACAAAATTGGGGGACGAATCAACCCAGTTAATAAGGCTTGTGGATGCAACAGAAGCTCGGTTCCAGAGAGCACGGGAAGAGAAGGATAAGGCTACAGAAGCCTTGAAAAAGGAGAAATACAAAGTCCTAATACAATTACAAGTAGCACAGGACAGTGTAGCAGCCCAGGAAAGCGAGAAAGCTGAGCTTTAGGAGGAAAAATCCTAGCTAGAAAGTTAAAAAGAGAAGCTTCTCTCAGAGCAGGTTGTGGTCAAAGAAGCGGTAATTAAAGCATGTTGCTATGTACCAGGCTTGGTACAAGAGGAGAAGGAGTTGGTCAAATATCAAATAGTGAAGCTCGCAGAGATTAGCCAATAGCTTCAGGTTAGAATAACAGAACTGGAGGCCCGAATAGTGTCGATCACCCTGCAGGAAGTGCGTGACCAGAGGGAGGAGACCACTATAAACGTAGTATAAAGTATAATATATCTCACCTCGGAATGTAAACAGTTAAGTGATAGAAGCACCCAGACATATGAATGCCTCGTTGAGGATCCAGAGCTAAGGAAGCTGGAAGCGTAGTTACAGGAGGTGCAACAAAAATCATTTTCAATGCAGGCATAGATGAAGCTGCTCACCATAGTGGAAAGAATGAAGAGATCCCAAGAGTAATGTGAAGTACAACAGCAGATCACTGCCCTCCAAGGTAAGGTAATGGAAGTAATGCAGAAGCTACAACCTGGGCAAGATTAATCTTGCAAGGTGTTCGAGGATATTGATGGACAGGGCTCACAATCAGATCAAGTAGTTGTAGCAGTAGAGCAACGCTTGCAAGGTCCTATTATAGAGAAGATAGACTAGGAGCTCACTAAGAAGGAGGCTCAGGTGAGGCAGTAAGTTGAGGCAACTCGAGTTAAGCTTGAGGCTTTCGAAGCAGCATTGTCTACACTTGAGTGACTCGGGACGAGTCATGGGTGAGTGTTGGGGGCATGTTGGCCCTCGACCAAGTTTTTCGGAAACTTTGGTCAGCTTTGACCCACTTTTGGACCTTGACACATTGGTCAAAGAAGGAGCGCCCAGGAGGAGATGAGATCATTGATCTCACCGATTTTGAGGGTTATGTGGACCCAATAAAGGGTCCTCTAGGGTTTTTGTAACAGGTTTATGGGATGTCGGCCCATGGGGTTTTTCCATGTTTAGGCCTTATTGTAAGGTTTTGCAAAGTATAAATAAAGGGAGTGTATTGTAGAAAAAGAGTGAAGTGAATGTAGTTATGTGTGAACAGAGTTTCTTTGTGCAAAGGAATGTATGTGCGTGACTATGATTTCATAGAATGTGCAAATGTTGTGATATAGGGTTTTGGCTATGTGCGTTTGACCTAGTTTTGGAAGGAGGATCTGGTGCTCAGTGCGCAAATCTCCTATCTGGTGTGAAGCTCGACTCTGTGGCTTAGTGCACAAAAGTAAATGAATGTAATATTTTGGTGAATAATAAAGAGGTGAAGCGGTTTGTGGATGTAGCCCCACCCTGGGGTGAACCACGTATATCTGGAGTCTCATGGTTTGCTTTATACAATGTTATCTCTGTTATGTTTCTCTTAGTGCTTAGATTAAGATGTGTAATGGATATGTGTGTGTTTCTTAAATGATTTTCTTATGTTAAAATTCTAGATCTGATTCACAGTGCTAAGTGATAAGTGTTTAAGGTGCATAATCTTTTGTTGTTACTATGCTAGATATATCTTTGATTATGTTCTAGGATGTTAATAGGGTTAATAAAATAATGCATGTCACTTCCTAAGCATTAACAAAATATTCTGTGAAGTGTTATTATCACAGATATGTGTCCCAAATTGGTTATAGACACTTGCGTCCTCTAACCCCCCCTGCTTCTACCTCGGGTGATAATTTTCTTGCTTCGTAGGTGTTTCCAAAAGGGTTGGTAGTCAGGGTTTTGTTGGTGTGTTGTTAAGCATTGAACCCTAGGTCTACCCCTGTTCCAACAGGAAGCAATGTTTTCAGGGGATTCAATATCCCATGGGGTAGCATGTATTTTCCTTCCATTTGCACCATTGTCCCTCAAGGAATAATTTCGGTGAAAGTATATTTATTAAGGAGGGAACCCTCTGAGGGAACTAAATATGTGAATGAATGTCCTCCCTAGGTACTACATGCATGTCTCATCTATATTCACCTATGTAGTTACCTAGGAACAGTCACTAAGGCTACCACCTCACAATCAATGAGTGGGTGAACAGTCATAAGTTTGACCACGTGTAAGGGCAGGGTAACTATGTCAGAATATATGAAAGCGCTACCTCATAGAGAGATGTCATCATTAACGAAACCCTAATATATGTAGTAATCAAATCAATATTGAAAACACCAAAACAAGCGGAGAGGGATAAACACTTTACTTGCCTCGATATAACCTCATGCATAACTCCTGTGTTAGAGGAGGTTCCTGACACAATGGTTGTAAGAGTGAATTTACACACTTGTTAATGACTCCAGGATTCATTTCATGGCCTTGGAGAGTTCACTCTCCAACCCTATTCCAAGGTCCTAAACCTAGCTAACGTTTCTTTTCTAATAATGAAAAAGAGTCTAGTGAATTTTAAATTATGAAATATTTTTCTTATGGTTGTTGTTAAGTCAAGGGAAATGGATAAAACTTTAAGTGATGTTATGACTCTTCACCAGCCACAACAATGCAAATCATTCAATTCAATGAATTCTAGCTATGGGAGGGAAACAAGATTTTTTCCTTACAAATTTTACAACACAACCTCACAATAACTAATCTACCATGCAAGACAATCCAAAACCAACATGATATATTTGAACCAAACACCAAAATTCAGTTTATTCCAAATGATAAAAATCTTTAATCATGCAAATTTTGTCTTATTTGTTTTTTTCCAATGAAAATGAAAAAGTTTCTTAATCTAATTGAGAAACACAATATGAAAATTGAAAAAACAGAGGTCAATAGGTAATGGATATAGGAAATTGGTAGTGATGCATGGAATCTCACTCCAATGTCTCTACTGGAATCACAACCCAAAACTCACAAGGAAAATGGATCTAGCAATAGAAAGACTAATTGCAAAAGGAAACACAACCAAATGCAACCAAATAGGAAACACTGCTAGATCTAATAAGATCTATTGGGAACACATCCCAACTCAAAAAGTCACTAAACAACAAGGAAATGCAAACAAGAAACCCAATCAAGCCACACAAACACACTTCAAATCTAGATCTAAGACTGAATGTTTCAAAAAATATTCAAACAAAGAGAGGATTTAGAAACATAGATAAAAAATAAACTCCTTAGATTATATATATCTAGATATGATTAGAATAAATTTGAAAATTTGCAATTTTTTTGTCCTACAAGGAAGGTCACGAGTTGTTTGGAATGCAACATGTGACCATATGCATGAGGCAACTAGTCATTAGTATTGCAACAAACAACTTGATGCCTTGCCCTCGACATTAGAAAAATGTCACTCTGCATTTTTTTTGAAAAATAAAAATATATGACTCGGGTCTTCCAGATCCAAGAGATATATTCTATGAGGGAGTGCTAGGGAAGAGAATGGTTGACTCAAAAGTGGAGAGAAAAGGAAAATAGTCAAGGGAATTCAAACTAGAGAATAATCAAATATTCTTCCCCAATGGAGTCATCAATTCTATTACGGAGTTAAGACTCATGGAACTCTAACATAGGAGTTAAGCACGAGGTCACATCTACTAAAGTAGGGTGATCACTCCTCTCTACTTGTTTTGGTGTTTGTGATATTACTTTGACTACTACGTATATGAGGGTTTTGTTAGTGCTGAGACCTCCCTACGATGTACCACCTTCAAATATTTTGGCATAATTACCCTTCTCTTACATGTGGTTAGACCTATGGTTGTTCACCCACTCATTGATTGTAAGGTGATATCCTTATTGACCATTCCTAGGTATCTATAGAGGTGACTACATGTGGGACATGACTATAGTACTTGGCATAGATGTTTGATCATGATCCAAGTTCCCCCAGAGGGTGCTCACCTTAATAAAGGGTATTTTCATCAGTCAAGGTTGTTTCATGGAGATCATTGTAATTTCCATGATACCTTCACTAGCCAATGTTGTTGGGACTTCATCTCCCCTAGAGGGTTGGTTTTCGGAAGGTCCCCTGAGCCATTGGTTTGATTGTTGTTGCCTAGATTTGTTAGGGTTGTTCTCTCCAATTCTAATTCTTATTCAACCTTCGGTTGAATTTTGTTTTGATTTTGACATTCATTTTCACTGTGGTTGAACAATCACATCGTTGGGTCTGTCGATTACAAGGAATTGAGTCCATCATGGAGGTTCAACCACCTCTTAAGTGACACGATATAGGTGAAAAATAATTTGAACGACCGAATAGATAGTATGAAGAGATATTGGCCTTTGAAGTCAAAGTGGTTGTCAAGAGTCCTCCACCTAATTCCAACGCTCCTTTGACTGATCTTAATGCACCTATACTTGTCTAAGGGAAATTTTTAGTGAACCTTTTTTTTGTTCAATGAACCTTACATCATGTCGGGTTTGATATTTTTTCATCCAATGTAGTTGATCCATATAGCTCATTGATGAGCGCTACAAGGGGAATACCAATAATGTCTTCCTTGCCATCCATTATTTCCATTGGACTTGTCCCATATCTTCCTGTGTCATCGAGTCCCTCCATTTGGGGGATGTTGACTATGTCATATTTTCTTTCCATTATCATACCAAGAATTCCTACACCCATATCATTAGTGTCTATCCCCACATCTAGATCTGCTTCCAGTGGGGGGAAAAGCTTGGGTTTCAATATGGGGGTTGGAATTCCTTCTACCTATGCCATTCCTACAAGTATCTCGGTAATGTCGAGTGTTGGTTTTCCTTTTGATTGGAATATACTGAGTGGGTCTAGGGTTGTTCCTAGTTACCCTATGGGAATCAATCTTTTGGGGGATTCAATATCCCATGGGGTAGCAAGTATTTTGCTTCCATTTATACCATTATCCCTCGAGGAATAATTTCAGTGCAAGTACCTTTATTAAGGCGAGAACCCTATGAGGGAACTAAGGATATGAACGAATTTCCTCCCTAGGTAATGCATGCACGTCTCATCTATAGTTACCTTTGTAGTTACCTAGGAATGGTCACTAAGGCTACCACCTCACAATCAGTGAGTGGGTGAACAGTCACAAGACAGTGAACAGTCACAAGCTAGTGAACTATATTTATCACTTGCCATATATGAATCAACGTATCTCTGTAGAATAGTGCCTGAACCTCCAAAACATAATGCATGAGTAACAATACCTCTCAAATACCCAAGAATCCACTTTACTGCCTCCCAATGTTCTTTACCTAGATTGTTCATATACCTTCTCACAACTCCCACTACATGTGCAATATCTGGTCTTGTGAAATCCTTCGCATACATCAAGTTTCCAACTGTTGATGAATAAGGGACCTTGGACATGTATTCTATCTCCTCCTATGTCTTGGGACACATTTCCTTAGTTAATTTGAAATGGCTGGCCAAAGGTGTACTAACTAGTTTTGCATTCTGCATTATAAACCTCTCCAACACCTTCTCTATGTAGTCACCCTGAGACAATGTCAATTTGTGATTTTTCTCGTCTCTTGTTATTCTCATACCAAGGATTTTATTTGAAGCACCCAAATCCTTCATCGCAAATGAATTAGTTAATTTCATACCAAGTTAATTTCTTCTTGAGAACATTTATATCCTGCATATTAGACCCTGCAACAAGCATGCCATCTACATACAATAGCAAGATAACATAGCTTCCATTTTCTATCCTTTTAAAATAAACACAGTGATAAGAATGACATCTACTATAACCTTGTTCTGTCATAAACTTGTCAAACTTCAAATACCACTGCCTTGGAGATTTCTTTAGTCCATACAAGCTCTTCTTCAATCTACATACCAAACTCTCCTTTCCTTTGACCTCATGCCCATGTGGTTGTTGCATATAAATCTCTTCCTCCAAATCCCCATGGAGAAAAACTATTTTTACATCTAACTGTTCAAGATGCAAATCTTCTACTGCCACAAGACTTAAAATAGTCCTAATTGAAGTCATTTTAACAAAAGGAGAAAATATTTCATC
>SNQJ01S0074582.1:50677-90392 GCA_010110895.2 Picea sitchensis | reverse complement strand
AATTGCTTAAGGAACTCAGGGAAATTAATTTCAGACTCTACTGGCATAATGTTGTGCTAACCACGAAGCTCAAGAAGAAAAACACCAAAGGCACTGCTGCGATTTTATCCTAAAGGTAACATGAAGATTTGTTACAATTTTGTTTAAAGGTTCTCCAAGAGATATGGCAAAAGAATATTTGTTTTGATTAGGGAAATGCTAAGACTTCGATTTTTTTTACAGAGTCAAACAAAATCCCTATTTTGTAGAGTCAAATGTAATGCTAGCAATGTTTGTTATATCAAGTTGTTGAGATGTGGACTATTTTGGGGGGTAGAAGCTCATTTTGAGTGAATTACTTTAGGAGTTGGATACTTTTCGATTCTAGTCATTTAAAGCTATTCTAGATAATAGGATCTGGAAGTTTTTATAGATAGTTTAAATAGACAGAAGTGAGACCATGTGGAGGTCAAAAAATTGGAGATCCAGAGAAACATTTTGCGGAGCTTATTGTAAAAGACATTTATGTTCAATTTACACTCAATAGAAAAGGCATATGGATGGTTAGACCTTCTTTTTTCTACTCTGTTATTTCACTTTTCATGCTTGAATTTATTATTCAGATTTCAATTCTTTTTGATTCTTGAATGTTAATTTATACAATGAAGATTTTGTTGTAGAAATAATTTTCAAGTAATGAGGTCAAGTTGATACCCTTGTTTCTTTATAATATATTGAGACGAAAACTCTTGTGAAGTTGACAAATTGAAGACTTCACTTTCCTTTTTCTTAAATTGGTTTAATCCATCTATGCATCTACCTATTATTTAGTCAGTGGGATATGTTATGTTTTTATCTTGATTTTCATGTCATGCTGTAATCTTGACCTAGTTTTCAACCACTCTACAAAAAACCAAATCATAAAACCTTAAAACTACTTTGCAATAAACAAATGATGCCCTAGCTTTCCCTCTCACAGTCAAGTGCAACTTTAGGGACTAACATTTTTGGCGTCGTTGTCGGGGATGAAGAAATGAAGATATCTTCACTAGGGAAACGACAAGTTTAGATTCAGATCTTGATGGTGAACAAGATTTTGGACATTTTCTAAGACTGTGATTATTCACCTGGTGACTCCTCTATGGTAATTGTGGCTCCTAAAAAAGAAGGCAAAGGACCTTAAATTCCTCAAAATCGTCCACCATCGAATAAGAGACCAGTAACAAGGAAAAATCCAGATTCTGAGCCTATAGTAGCATTGCCAGATCCTGAAAAAATACTAAGAAAACCTAAAGTTCTTCCTGGTCAGTCTTCACTTTCAAAAGGGAAATTATCTTCAAAAAATTCTCAGGTAGAGTCTTCTGAAACCATCAAAACCCAAGCAAATGAAGATTTAAAACCCGAAAGTGAAATTAAGCTTGTCGATGAGTCTGATATAGTTCATTCCCTACAAACATTTTAGAATTAAATCCAGAACAAAATAAGCTGCTTATTGAACTCATTAAACAGAAATATCCAGACTTGTTACCTGAAACTGGAAATTTGAAGATTCCCAGTACAGGCGTTAAGATTGAAACAAAGACTTCTTCGTTATCTTGTGAATCTTTCTCATCTGAGGATTTTGGATCACATTATTGTTATTTTGATAATCCTTTGTTTCTAAATCCATTAGTTGATCATAGTCCAGAAAATAAATCTCCATCTGCTGAAAAACAAGTTTCAAGGACAACACATAAGAGTTGTAATATACAAGGGATTTTTTCACCTACAACATCACCAATCTTGCTCATTCCCAAAACTCTGAACACAACTAATATGGCCGCAGATAAAATGGACCAAATAGTTACAGCTAGGTATGCTCCTCTGGTACTTCCACAAGTCATGTATGCTTTTCCACCAAATGATTATATGAGATATTTTCCCAGATTTAATGGAGATGGATCAGTTACTGCTGAAGAGCATTTGAGTTTGTTTTATAGTTTTGCAGACAATTTCAATGTAGAGCATGTTGATGTGTGGATGAGATTATTCATATAGAGTTTAAATGGGGAAGCAAGAAAGTGGTTCAGGAGTTTTCTTGCTAATTCAATAGTTGATATTGTATCTTTAGATGAGGCCTTTCTCAATCAATGGGTAGATAAAAAAGACTTTCAATACTGCATTACTGAATTTGGTGCTTTAAGGAGGAAACAAGGTGAATCAATACCTGATTTTACCAAAAGGTTCAACCTGATGTATGGTAAAATTCCAGAGGACATAAAACCTTCAGAGACATCAGCTAAAATCACTTTTGCCAATACATTCGATGCCGAATTTTCCTTGTTTCTTAGGGAAAGAAGAGCCACTACCCTCAGCCTAATGAAATATGTAGCTATAGAGGTAGAATCAAACATATTAGCAGAAGACAAATTGAAGTCCAGAAGTGACAGAGATAGAAAAAAGAAAAAGGAAGAGTTGCCTTCATCTTCTAATTCAACATCCGATATTAAAATGGATGAAATGACTAAGATGTTGAAAAATTTGACATCTGAGATGGCAAGGTTGAATATGGAACAAAAATATCCCAATAGACCTGCACAGGAGGGCGGTTACAGAAATCCAAATCAGTTCAGGAGACCAAACAATGTACCTCAAATTTTACCAAGAGAAAGAAAAAATCAAGATGACCAAAAGGTGTTACCTCCTTTTTAGAATAATGCAGTAAATGAGGAGGAAGATAATGATGGTATAGAGGGAGACCCTGCAGTCCATTTGAATGATTCCGCATCATCTCCTCTACACGTGACACAACAAGAATATGAAGATACTTTGATTGCAAATCAGTTTGAGGAAGGGGATGGAGAGGAGATTGTCCAGCATGAACCTACAGGGAAAAAGTACAATCTTAGATCTAGTTCCCAGGCACCTAAAGTAGATATACCTAATTCTACAAAGAAAGCTAGTACTCTAGTTAAGACAGGGGCAATCAAAGGTGTTCCCAATGTTCAAGATGATCATTCATTGAAGCAACCTGTCAAAGATAGCACTGCTGACATAAGGGAACCACATACAAATGTTCTTGCTTTCAATTTAGAACATGAAATCAACAAAATCAAGATTCCAGTACCATTATTAGAACTTTTGAAAACATAACCATTCATAAAAACTGTCCTTAAGGCTCTAGAAGCTCCAGCTCATGTCACCTTCCCAGATACAGTCAACCTTGAAGATGAAAACCCTGCCATTACTATTGGAYCTCACATTGAAGACAAAATTGATGCCTCTCCACCATTTTACATTTCACTAAATATCCATGACAAGATACTGCATAATTTCTTAATGGATTCTGGTGCTTCGCATAATGTCATGCCTAAGGTGGTGATGGAAGAATTAGGGTTGGACATTACTAGACCATATCATGACCTATATTCTTTTGATTCCAAGAAAGTCAAATGTCTTGGGCTTATGAAAGATGTGGTTGCAACTCTTTCCTAATTACCTATGAAGAGTGTGGTATTAGATGTTATCGTGGCTGACATACCACCAAAATTTGGGATGCTTCTTTCAAGATCTTGGGCTAAAAAGGTAGGTGGCACTCTGCAGATGGACCTAAGCTATGAAACCATACCTATTTTTGCTGGCGAACAACAGAGATTATACAGAGAAATCAGACTGGATTATTTGGTAAGTGATCACGATAATCCCACTAATCATACTGTATATGTTGTAGAAGATGATCTAGGTTCTTCTATTTTTCATATGGATGAGGAAATGGCAGAAGTATCAATCAGAAAGTTGATAACTACAGTAGGAGATAGTGAAGACCATTTTGTTTGGAAAATGTATTTTGATGGGGCTTGTTCTAAATAAGGTTATGGAGCTGGTATTGTCTTCATTTCCCATACCAAGGAGGTTATCCCAATGTCATATAAACTTGAATTTGACACCACTAATAACATCAGTGAGTATGAAGCTTTGTTGTTAGGTTTGAAAGCCGCAAGAGACATGGGAATAAATAAGTTGTTTGTTTTTGGAGACTCTGAACTTATTGTTCACCAGGTTAGAAACATATATCAAACCAAACAACAAAGATTGAAACAATACATAAACGACGTGTGGGATTATGTGGATAATTTCTTCTTGGCATTCAATATTACTTTTGTTCACAGGGATTTAAATCAGCAGGCTGACTCTTTAGCATTTGCAGCAAGCAACTTTAAAACTCCGATGTTTCCTAATCTGAAGTTTCAAATTGAAGTCAGACACAGACCCTCAATTCCGGATAATATAAAACATTGGCAGGTTTTTAAAGACGATGAGGAAATTCAAATATTTTTGAAAACCATTGAAGAATTTTCTAATATTTCAATTGATCAAGATGATGAAGATGCAAAAGTAGAAATACACACTACAAAAGTAAGATACTATTGTTGGTCACAAAATCATCGAATTGAAGACAAACCATTTGCCTAAGGGTTTGGTTCTTTTAGAAAGGTTGTTCGATCATAATGATGTCTCCAAGAAGGCTGTTATCCAAACAAAAGAAACAGATGTGGAAGACTGTGACATTAGTTCAGATGCAAATCCCAGGTTGGTAAAAGTATCCAAGAAACTGTCAAAAAAATAGAAGGAAGCATATATTGAATTAATGAAACAATATTTAGATATATTTTCCTAGTCTTATGAAGATCTGAAAGTGTTTGATACATAAATTATTCAGCATAAAATCCCTCTGAAACCTAGATCAAAACCCGTAAAACATAAATTCAGGCAGTTCAATTCTTTACTGTTACCAATAATAGAAAAGGAGTTGAAGAGGTTGCTAGAAGAAAAAATTATAGTGCCACTGAGATACTCAGAATGGGTAGCAAACCTTGTGCTCGTCAGGAAAATGAATGGAGAGATAATGCTCTGTGTAGACTTCCAGAATCTAAACAGGTGTTCTCTGAAAGACAATTATCCATTACCAAAAATGGATTATATCCTACAAAAGGTTTTCGGTGCAAAGAGAATTTCTATGCTTGATGGATATTCAGGGTACAATCAAATATCATTAATGGAATAAGACAAAAAGAAAACAACTTTTACCACTCCCTGGGGCACCTTTATGTACGAAAAGATGCCTTTTGGGTTGATGAACGTTGGAGCTACATTTCAAAGAGATATGGACATTGCTTTCGTTGGCGAGAAAGACAGGCTTGTGGTGATTTACCTTGATGACATCACTGCATTTTCAGCGTCATATGAAGAACATTTACAACACTTGAAGCAAACCTTTGAAAAATGCAGGAAGTACGGCATATCACTTAATCCCAAAAAATCACATTTTTCCATGGAGGAAGGTAAGCTTCTTGGACACATCGTTTCACCTGGAGGAATTAAAATAGATCCAGAAAGAGTAAAGGATATTCAACTAATCAACATTTCGAGAAATAAAAAGTCAATTCAGTCCTTCATTGGTAAGATTAATGTTTTAAGGAGGTTTATACCTAACTTTGCAGAGATTGTCAAAAACATCACTGACATGTTGAAAAAGGATGCAGAAATTAAGTGGATACCGGAGGCAAGAGAATCCTTCAAAAAGATCAAACATGCTATTGTTCAGGCACCTATTCTAATTAGCCCAGATTTTTATAAAGAGTTCATGATTTGTTCATTTGCATCAGAAAATACCATAGCCATTGTTCTTCTGCAAAGAAATGAGAAAGGTCACAAGCAACCTATATCCTTCTTTAGAAAAAGCCTCAGGGATTCTGAATTGAAGTATGATCTAAAAACAAATAGGTCTATGCCCTAGTGAAGGCCTTAAAATCTTTCAGAGTGTATATTCTTCAATAAAAAATTACTGCTTATGTCCCAAGTAGTGCAGTCAAAGAAATATTGGTTTAGCCTGATTGTGAAGGTAATCGGGGGAAATGGATAACCAAAATCTTGGAATACAATCTCACCATAAATCCTACCCAGCTGATAAAGGGACACTGCCTCGCCAAATTAATGATAGAATCTAATTGCAAAGCAATTGGATTATACCATCTTTCAGACATGACACATGACTCTTCTGTCCATATTGAAGAAATTGATTTACAAATAAACAACAAGTATGTTTCTTCAGAATGGTACAAAGACATTGTATTTTTTCTGCTAAATTTTCAATCTCCCCCAGAGTTGGATAAATCAAAATAAAGATCATTAAAGTTGAGAGCTGTAAAATATTGTATTGTTGATCAAATCCTATTTTGGAAAGATCCCAATGGTTTTCTGTTGAGATGTGTGGATGAAAAGGAGGCTAAACAAATCTTTCAAGATCTGCATCATGGTGTCTGCGAAGGTCATCATCATTGGAAGGCTACTGCCTTCAAAATTCTTAGATCAAGCTATTACTGGCCAGTTCTATTCTGAGATATTTTTTCTCARRTCGGGGCATGTGAACCTTGTCARAAATTTGTCGGGAATCAAAAACTTATATCTCTTCCTGTGAAACCAATCATTGCCCACGGACCGTTCCAACAGTGGGAATTAGATTTCATTGGAGAGATTAATCCCACCTCATCAGGACAACATAGATGGATTCTTACGGCCACCRATTGTTTTACAAAGTGGATAGAAGCAATTCCGACATGAAATACTACAGACAAGGTAATCATGGAATTTCTAGAGGGATATATTTTTTCCAGGTTTGGCTATCCTAAAAAACTGGTCACTGATAATGCACAAGCTTTTAAGTCAAATTCCATACTTGAATTTTGCAATAAATACAATATCAAATTGGTTCATTCTACTCCCTACTACCCCCAGGGGAACAAATTGGTTGAATCTTCCAATAATACACTGATAAGGATTATCAAAAAGTTGCTGGCAGAAAATAAAAAAGCATGGGATTCCAAGTTAAAGTTTTCTCTATGGGTTGATTGCATCAACAATAAGAAATCTATTGGGACATCTCTCTTCCAGATGGTATATGGCACAAAATCTATCCTTCCAACTCAATTGGGCCTGCCAATCTTGAAGTTTCTGCAAGAAGAACATGAAGAACCCAATGATGTCCAAAGAAGANGATATATTTTTTCCAGGTTTGGCTATCCTAAAAAACTGGTCACTGATAATGCACAAGCTTTTAAGTCAAATTCCATACTTGAATTTTGCAATAAATACAATATCAAATTGGTTCATTCTACTCCCTACTACCCCCAGGGGAACGAATTGGTTGAATCTTCCAATAATACACTGATAAGGATTATCAAAAAGTTGCTGGCAGAAAATAAAAAAGCATGGGATTCCAAGTTAAAGTTTTCTCTATGGGTTGATCGCATCAACAATAAGAAATCTATTGGGACATCTCTCTTCCAGATGGTATATGGCACAAAATCTATCCTTCCAACTCAATTGGGCCTGCCAATCTTGAAGTTTCTGCAAGAAGAACATGAAGAACCCAATGATGTCCAAAGAAGAATTTTTCAGCTCATTGATGTTCAGCAAGCCAGAGAACAGGTTAACCATAAAGCTGCTACTCATCAGAACAAAATCAAGGCTACATTTGATAAAGGAACTAAGAAAGATGTTTTCAATGACGAGGATTTAGTATTGAGATGGGACGCTAGGAGAGAAGATAAAGAAAAACATGGAAAGTTCGATAATCTATGGTATGGTCCTTTCAGGATAACCAAGGTAATGAAAAATAACACTTTTCTCCTACATAATTTAGACAACACTGAAATTTTTGGGGGCCTAGTGAATGGGAGGTTCTTGAAGAATTATTTAATCTAAAGGCTCGTCAGGTTAGAGTTAGTACATTAGGTTTCCTTTCAATAAAGACTCCATATACCCAATGGACTTGTTTTTACAGTTATGCTGAAAATAAAAGACAGTCAGTCGCAGGAGAATCAATGAATCAGAGATAAGGGGAAGGCAATGGTATGCAGTTCTTGGAGTTTAGTATCAAAACTCCATCCCCAGAAGGAGCCAATGTTAGTCTCTAATTTTGTCTTGGTTTAGTGAGAAACACTTGTCCTAAACCCTCCTTACCCATTCCTCATTTTCCGTTTTCAGTTGTTTTCCATTTTTAGATTTTGGTATTTCGTGGTTTGCATTATAGTCTTTGATGATTTATTTAAGTTTGATTTTGAAAAGACATTGTTTAAAATTGAAGTGTCTCTTTTTATGCCGTTTGAATTTCAAAATTTCAAGTTGTCAAACACGCTACTCGAATAAGCCTATTCCCGTAGCGCCAAATAATCATGCCATAACTTGTGCCTTCTATCCTGATTTAGTTATGATGACACGATTCATGAATTGAGAGTTTGTGTGCTCCCATGAAAGCTTAACAATCATTTCCAAATCCAACAGTTTTAGAATATAATTGCTATGCACGTGTGCAGGGTTCATTTCAAAATCACCTATTGCTTGATGATCATTATATGTTACATGTTTGAGTTGGCTTAATTCAGGCTTGCAGGGAGAAATGTAGGTATCCATTCAAAGCAACATAATACACTAACAATTGCAGGTGGTGAATTTGGAACCCGAGGACGACAGTTTCAGAATTGAGTTTAATGGCGCCAAAGAGGAGCAGACAGGTTTCTAGAATAGAACCAGAAGGTGTTGAACTTCTTGAAGCCTATCCTCAGATGTCCCAAAGATTCAGAGATGACGGGTGGTTTGAGTTTCTCACCACATTTCAAGGTTATGATGAGCAGGTTTCCATGGAATTCGCTCTGAACTTCGATGGTCACGAGGTCGAAATCGGTAAGATGTTGATGCTAGTGACAGAGCAGACTATAGAAAAGGCTTGCAGTATCTTGGTTGGAGGGGAAACATGGTGGAAGAAGGAGCACATGGTTACTAAATTTGGAAATCAATTCCTCCTTCCAGATAAGCAGAATCTAGATTGGAGAAGGGGAATACCTCACAGCTGGGTTCGACCGGAATGGCACATTGCTCTAGTGGTGTTTCATAGATACATCACCTATGAAGGGAGGTTTTCATTGGTCTACATCTACCATATCAGAATATTGATTCATCTAAATGGTGATTACCCTTTAAATCTTCCTTATTTTATATTTAAAAGTTTGACAAAAATGTCCAAGAAAGTGCAGTCAATTTCCACTAATGCTAAAGGCAGTTTGTTCCATCAAGTCCTGATTAAAACACTAGTCATGTCTTCCCTGAACGAGTTACAAAAGCCCTGTAACTGGCTCACGCAATCCTTAAAACCTATCACTCAATCCAATAAGTAGAAAAACGGTAGAGGAAGGAAAACCATTAAACAGAGTCGAGATATTTCTGATGAAAACCCTGTGAAAGATGAGTCTTCTGATATCAAGGTAACTAAGAAGAGAATAAGTAAGAGACCTAGATGGGATATTGAAATTAAAATGCTTCCTGAGGAAGATGTTAAAGGGGAGATGGAGTCAGATAATGATCTCGTTCTTAAACTACATTCAAGACTGAAATGCCATTGACCAACAAAAGGAATGTTGCAATCAAAGGAAGAAAGGATAAAGGTGTGTGTATCACAGAAACCTCAGAGAAATTCGACCAGGGTTACTAATAAGTATAGGCTAAAGTCAAAGGCAATGTTCAATCCGTCAATTAAAGAAGAAAACACCATAATAATAGAAGACGATTCTGAGGATGTTGAAACAAGTACCAGGAAAAGAGAAAAAAAGACCCCATTTCCCAAGAAATTTGTCAGCAAAGGAAAGGGAATACTTACACCACCTACAGGCCCTATAACAAGAGCTTCAACTAGATTAGCAAAAGTTAAGGAGATGGCTAAAGGCATCAGTGAATTCCCTGAAGAAAAACAAGATTACTTGGAAGACTCAGATTACTTACCAGATGTACCTGGAGCTTTAGATTCATCAAGTTCCGAGGAAAAACATAGCTCAGAATTAATCTCAAAATACCAGGTTAAAGCCAAGGAACCTAGTGTTGCCTTAAATCTGAATGAAACTGCACCTTCTAAAGAATGCTCATGATTCAGGTTTGAAATAAGAACTGATAAGGAAAAGATTAAGGAATTTCAGAAAACAATAAAACAATTAAAGAAGGAAAAGACACAGATAGAACAGTGGAATGCTCGCCAGCAAGAAAGGATTCAAAGTCTTAAAAAGAAGAAGAAAGAGAAAAGGGAATTGCTTAAGGAACTCAGAGAAATCAATTTCAGACTCTATTGGCACAATGTTGTGCTAACCACGAAGTTCAAGTAGAAAAATGCCAAAGTCACTGCTGGGATTTTATCCTAAAGGTAACATGAAGATTTGTTACAATTTTGTTTAAAGGTTCTCCAGGAGATATGGCAAAAGGTTATTCGTTTTGATCAAGGAAACACTAAGACTTCGATCTGTTTTATAGAGTCAAACAAAATCCCTATTTTGTAGAGTCAAATGTAATGCTGGCAATGTTTGTTATATCAAGTTGTTGAGTTGTGGACTATTTTGGGGGGTAGAAGCTCATTTTGAGTGAATTACTTTAGGAGTTGGATACTTTTCGATTCTAGTCATTTAAAGTTGTTCTAGATAATAGGATCTGGAAGTTTTTATAGATAGTTTAAATAGATAGAATTGAGACCATGTGGAGGTCAAAAAATTGGAGATCCAGAGAAACATTTTGTGGAGCTTATTGTAAAAGACATTTATGTTCAATTGACACTGAATAGCAAAGGCATATGGATGGTTAGACATTCTTTTTTCTACTCTATTATTTCATTCTTCATGCTTGAATTTATTATTCAAATTGAAATGCTTTTTTATTCTTGAATGTTAATTTATACAGTGAAGATTTTGCTGTAAAGATAATTTTCAAGTAATGAGGTCAATATGATACCCTTGTTTCTTTATAATATATTGAGACAAAAACTCTTGTGAAGTTGACAAATTGAAGACTTCACTTTCCTTTTTCTTAAATTGGTTTAATCCATCTATGTATCTACCTATTATTTAGTCAGTGGGATATGTTATGTTTTTATCTTGATTTTCATGTCATGCTGTAATCTTGACCCAGTTTTCAACCACTCTACAAAAAGCCAAATCATAAAACCTTAAAAATACTTTGAAATAAATGAATGATGCCCTAGCTTGCCCTCTCATAGTCAAGTGCAACTTTAGGGACTAATAGTGTGCATGCCTCATTTCTTCATTTCGTGTAGGTGATATTGTACTTTGCTTATTTAACCTAATGTTCTCTTGATCAACTTATTTTTGATGTTCTGCCTCTTCATATTCCATCTACAAACATATAAATAAAGTGTAATAAGTATATCTACATTTATATAATAGAATATACATGATTGCGTAAATAAAAAAGAGTACCGTAGAAACGACTATTTCATAAACAAACACATTATTTTGAATCCATGTTACCCGTTGTATCTCAAAATCTCTTTTGTTGGTTGCACTCTATTTTTTGTTTCCGAACAAGAAAACAAATTGTATTTCATGAATAGAAATATACATATTTTGGTCCTTCGGTGGACTACTTTGTAACATATGTTATGTTCCTTTCCTCTTCAAATATTTCTATTTTGTATCTATTGTACTATCCTTTCTATTTTTTTTTCTTTACAAAAACCAAAATTATGTAACTATTATACATTCTTCGTGTTGTTGTTCTTACATTACAAAAATCACAATTGAAATAGATAAACCTTTTCTATTGTTCCTTCTTTAGTATATTGATTATAAGTAGAATGCCATGCCTTACGTAGGCTAACCATAAAATAAATCTTGGAAGCAATAGGTCCCATCCTAAAGGTCTAGTGCATCCTTATAAAGTTTTTCGATCGCCCCATTCAATTCTCGATATACATATTTCCATGAGTACCTTTCCAATTCAGAGAAAAAATACTTTACCTGAGATTTTCATGCTGCTAGACATGCCACCGTGATGTCCTCTTTTCCATTAACCTAGTTTACTAGTATTTTAGAGACACCAAATATTTGGACTTTTCTAAGATTGAGGGAGCTTACCATGAACAATAACACCCATAGTGTTGCTAATTCTGCCTTCGTATCATAGTCACTTCTTGGGGTATAAAGAATGTTATAGTAGTGGTCTGTGGCTATACATATCACCACTTATGATCCACATCATGTTGGATTTCCTTGACTGGCCCCGTCAAAATAGCTCCATGAGACCTCCTTGTCAATATGTGCCTCAACTATATTCTTGTGCTTCGGTCCCTTTTCATTTTTCATATGTTCTCTAGAGATATTTTGCATTAGACCACCAATTGTTTCCATAGGGATACATATATTCTAAAATATGCCAGAGTTTCATCCCCACCAATAAAGTACATCAAGAAAAGGGGAATAGATATGAATGGGAAATCCTTACCACCTTCCAACCATCTTTTTATCCATGTTCTTAAGTCACGTTCCAAAAAAATATTACCACATTTCAGAGATGAACTCACCTCAATCCACACTTTTTGAACATAGGGGAAATTTATAAACAAATGATGTATAGAGTCCTTGTTGTTTCTGCACAATATGCACGATCTTGGACCTGACCATCCCCTCTTCATTCCATTGTTCCACATTATAATTTTATTTTCTAATGCCAATCAGGTGAATATTTTTACCTTGATGGGGGGATTATACTTCCATATCAACACCCACCATGCTTTCACTTCACCATCAAATTTATTTCTGGCCAACATTTGATATCCCATCTTGGAAGTATAGGATCCATTCTTATCATTTTTTCCCTAGCATATTTCATCCTCATTTTCTTCCTGTAGATGGATAAATTTAAAATATAATAAAGCAATGAAGGATCCCCATTTGTATTTTTCATTTCCTATTAATCCTAATATATCTATTCCTTTCCATGCACTACAACCCATACCATCTTGATCATAAATTTGAACATCTCATAAAGAGAAAATTCGTCTCACGTGTAAATTTTCAACTACACCTTCAAATAGATTTAATCATCCTCCAGCTTCAATCCAAGGGTCTTCCCAAAATCTTATGATCCTTCCATTTCCAACTTTCTAGCATAGCCAGTTTCCAATAATAGATTGTTCATCCATCATCGCCTTCCATCTGATGGATCCAAATGCCCCATTTTTTCTCAGTGGCCTGATCCATTCTTCTTTTGATTGTCCATGAAATTATTTGGTTTCTAAAACTTTTCCCCACAACGATTTATTGTGGATTGGTCGCCAAAAAAGTTAAGCTACAAGGATTTTATAGAACCAGAACATATTTTTGACTCCCCGAACCTGATGCTCCTTTGGTTGACAAATCCAGTTCCACTTCCCTAGGTGCGAGCCTCCATTATGTTTACTTCCTCTTCATAAAAAATGAAAATAGATTTTCCTCACCTTGTTTAGAATTGATTTTGGAATTTTTACTAGAGTAGACCAATAAAATGGAATGTTGTTTAGGAAAGTGTTGATAAATACCAATATTCCTCCTCTTGTTAGCCATTTGTGTTCCCATGATGACATACAAATTTGTATAGTTTTTATTAGCCATGACCAATCGTCATAGGAATAGGCATTTGGCTTCAACTCAAATCCTAAATACTTGAGCCCAACATCAATATTCCTCCTTTAAATTTGCATGTTGACCTCTATCTTCTTATTACGTCGTCATCCAAAGAATTGGTGAAGACCATTGATTTTGAGACACTTACTTTCATTCATTTTGTCTTAAAAAAAACATCAAGCACTTTGGACCAATATTTTACTTCTTGTATTAGACCTGCACAAACATTGATAACATCATCTACAATTATCAAATGAGTTAGAAACACATCCCTCTCCATATTTATGCCTTTGATAATATTTCTTTCACAAGCTTGGAAAATAAGTCTACTTAGGCCATTCGCTACCAACAGGAAGATAAAAGGGGAGAGAGAAAATCCTTGATGGAGGCCCCTCAAGGGACATAAGAAGGATTAAGGGGAAACATTAATTAAAATTGATAAGGATGTAGACTCGATGCACCCCATGATCCAATTAACAGACTAGATATTGATATCCATTTGAATCAAGGACAATTAGAAAAAGGTCCAGTTGACCTTATCGTAAGCCTTGTCCAAGTCCATCTTCATTATAAATATAGGGATTTTCTTGACTTTCATTGAAGGACTTCCTACATGATCGAGACCGTGTCATGGATTTGACACCCATCCAAAAAGGAAAATTGCTCAATAGATATAAAACCATTGAAATTGGGGTTGAGGCGAGAGGATAGAATATGGGATATAAGTTTGTAGATAATATTGAAACAGTGTATCGATCAAAATTCCACGAAGGATTATATATCTTTATTTTTAGGGATAATTGCCAGATAAGTCGAGTTTAAATAATTCCATACCTTCCACCTACTTTGCAACTCATTTACAACTTTAACTAGATCATTTTTCAAAATCTCAAATAATCCTAGAAATAATTCTATAGTGAGGTCATCCGACCTGGGATTTTTCCTCTTTGAAAGATGTAATAGTAGATAGAATTTCCTTTTTAGAAATTTCTTCTAAAAATGATTCATTATCTTCCTTGGACACCAGCTTCGGATAAAGGGAGATGACCTTTATAATTTATTATATGGGACACCCAAGGGGATCCCTAAATAAATATAAGTAAAATTCCTTCCACGTAACTGTTATTTCATAAAAAATGAATACCATTTCATCCCTCTTATTTTTGACTTCTCATATTGTATTGACCTGTTTTTGTTGGAATGCATAATTTTGAAAGAATTTCATGTTTCCATATCCTTATTTAAGCCAAAGGGATCTACTCTTAATCCACCACTTGGTCTATTTGTAAGCTAGAATATCTTGTATTTTATGGAGAATATTACTTATCTCGGATCTTTGGTCATCTGTGCATTGACAAACATTTATGTCTATTAGAATTTCACGCAATTTTGTCTCAATTATCCTTAGGTTTTCTATATTTTTTTCATTAACATCCTTGGCCCATTTCTTGGTAGCTTGAGTTACTTTGGAGAGATTTATGGAAAATTGATGCACAAATGAGATTTATGATTCCTCTTGCAGAGGAGACTAAAGACCTTTTATAAGATTTTTTTAGGCTTCTTAATTCAACCATGCATGGTTAAATTTCATAGGGTAAGGCAGGTGGGATGAACTGCTGTTAATTTCCAGAATTATTGGCATATGTTCTGATATTCCCCCGATCACAACCTTTTTCTTGATTTTCTAATTTTTAGACATTAAATTTTTATAAAGAAAGAACCTGTCCAACCTTTTAGCCATTGCATCCTTCCCTTTTCACCCATTTCTCTAGGTTTGAGAGATTTGTGATGGCTCTATATCAACCAATTTTTGTTTTTCGATCCAATTTAAAAAAAAATCCTTCCTATTGATCCTGCCTTGTCCCGTACCCCCAAACCTCAACCAAAGATAGGGTGAAATTAATATATCCTCCTAGAATTATATTAGGTGCCTTTAACACCTCATATCTACCTAGGGATTTCCAGTATTGAACTCTATCAAAGTATGGACCATACACATTGATTTTTCTTAAGGAGAATTTCAAATATTTTTCTTCTAGCTCTAGTAAGATTTCAAAAGAGAAAAAATATATTCTCTTGGAAGAGATATTGGGGTTCCCGATAGTCAGGATTCCCCCTAAGAGACCCACAGATTCAATATAAAAATTAGAACATCCCTTTAAAAAGCTGTTAAAAACATTGTGTGATTTAACTACATTGCACATGGTTTCTTTTACCAAAATATCATAAGGCTTCAATATGATAATCAATATTTTGAGGGATTGTAGCTTTGGAGAACCCCCTAATCCTCTTGAATTAAAAGAGAGAAGAATCATTTATGAACCTTGTCTTGGGATTTTCCCACTCTAAGGGATTGGTCTATGGTCGACTATCTTCCACTTCTAATTTCCTTCATGGATTTGGTCTGGGCTATGGATATAAAGGGATTTCAAATTTATTGGCCTCCATTTAATTTTTCAAGGGAAAATCCTTTGCCTCCAAATATCTCTTCCGCAATCCTTACTTTGGATCGGAGAAGTTAATTAGACTTTATAGACTATCTAGAAGGTGTGGAGAAAGAGGAGGATATTGTCTCCTTTATAGAACCTTTAGAGGGGGAATTGGATGAAATAAGACGGGGTCTGTAGGGGAGAGGACCTTCCTTATGAATAAGTAGTGGGGGACTAAAAACGTGCCAATTCACCTTCCTCTTCTAGAAATGGATACCTAGGGACTATCAATTTCGGGGGGGGGGAAGGGTATTTTCTATGAAAGTGGTAGTCTTTTCATGTAGACTTTCATGCGTAAAATTGAACCACGAATGAGATTTATAAGATAATGTATTTAATTTTTATTTTTTAATTTAATAAAATGTAGAGATTGTATCTTTGGATTGATGGATTTACCTTGCTTCTCCTATTGTTGACATCCCCTTTCTTTTGATGGAGGATTCCGTAGATAGTTTTCATTTCTAATGTTTTTGGAGAGGGAAGTTCAATAAAGACCCACGACACCCAACTTGAGCATGGCCTACTTGGTGGCACCTGAAGAATCTAAAGGGTACCTTCCAGTATATATTTGACATAATGATTTCTTATTTATATCAAGAATTCATTCATAGGAAGCACCAACTTCCAAATTCTCCAGCTACAACTGGAAGGAGGCTCCAAACCCCAATTCTTAGGCTCCAACTTGAACGGAGTCACAACTCCCTGAATTCTCTGGCTCTAACAAGAAGGAGGCTACAACCCCTTGATTGTCAGGTTCCAAACTGAAGGAAGCTACAAATCCCTGATTCTTCCTCACCAACTGAAAAGAGGCTAAAACCCCCTTTCCTTTCCCCGTCCTGCCACCCTGAAATATAAGTGTAGACCAATTGTCACTACCACAATCACTGCCACTACAACTGCCATTTTCACTGTCATTATCACTAACACTATCACTATCACATCCAACTATTACCTTTCAACTTTCCACGGTATCCAACCTGTCACTATCAACCTATCACTATATCCAACCTGTCACATAAACTTTTCCAACCTGTCACTGTCACTGATACTCAACCAGATCCTCTCACATGGATCATATACCAAGAACACCTCTCAACTAGATGTCCAACATCACCAACACATGCCTCTACTAAGAATGTACCAATATAACCAGCATACCATCACAAGATATGTGTCCAAAACATCAACATGTACCATACCAAGGATCAATCATGTACCACAACCTCTACGATAACCAATGCATCAAGTATGCACCAACACCTATACCATCACCACTTGTACCATACCATGTGCCAACTTTTCAGATAAATTATGTACATCAAACATGTACATCAACACCATACCATGTATGAATCATATACCATATCATGTTATGCACTGTATACCAATACATCAAGAAATACACTAGCAATGTATCTCAACAACTAGACCTCAACCAAAATGTACCATGCATCCAATGATTCTCCTCAAGTCATATACCATAGTCCGCAAACAAATTCCTATAGCATGCTCCTCAATATCAACAAGATGCAACCTCATAACACATTATACCAAGCCTCAAGTATGCACCATAACATGTAACCAAACCATACGCCAAGGTAGCCGACAATGTTTCTAATCAATGTACCATAACATCATCAACATGTAACCCTAAAAGAATGCATATAAACATACCTATAACGATGTAATAGACCTAGTGTAGGTGATCACATACCTGCATACCTTCCTCAAATTCAACAATAAGAGAATAACATCTTTATCAAACTTTACCTTAGTCTCACGAGACTAGTTATTGGATTAGTCACAAACCCTAACTTTAAACAAGCATAAATTTGTGCCTGTAATGAATAAATGTTTGAAAATGGTACCCAATATTATACAACATCATCTCTTCAATTCCTCCAAGTTTCACTACTTGGAAAAACCCAGAAAAGGCGTTGTAGCAAAAATGACAGACCTTGTTGAATTATGTCTTATGTTAGGACCACACAATGTACCTTTTTGCCCATACTTTTTGCCACTATTACACTCTTGATCACTCACATTTAAACTCATATTATCACTTTATCCTATCTTTCCAAAGGTATATAACGTCTCTTCTCTTTACTATACGTTTAAGTCGTTTGCATATAATTTCACATCCTCTAGGTACTTAACCGTGATTAGAAATGTATAGGGTGCTGAAGCAGGTTCTAAATGTAGATTAACATTTGAGGCTTGTTGCACAGAGATAGTAATTCAGAAGGCTGTTACCACAGTCCATGATCCGACGATGTTGAAACAGTTGTTACAGGTCCAGTCGGCGATCTTTGAAAACCACCGAAGTTGTTACACAGTCCGTAGTCGTAGATGATGAAACTGCAATGCCTACAGGTCCATGGCAGTGCGATCTTTGAGGAGGCTGCGGCACATGGTCAGCGATGTCCATGAATTGGAGTGATGCTGAAACATAGAATTTGTTACACATTCCATGGTCGATGATGATGAATAACAAAGGAAGTTGTTACATTCCATGGTCGATGATGATGAATAACAAAGGAAGTTGTTACATAGTCTATGGTCAACGATGCTGAAACACAAGGGAAGTCGTTACATAGTCCGTGGTCAAGAAAAACTCACACAGATTGACTACAACAACCACACCGTGAGCTAAGAATCAACCATCACTGCTACCTGAGAAGTGCTGAAACAGTCAGAGCACAAATCTCGTGGCTGAAACAACCCGAGATTTGCGATGCCGAAACATCATGCAACAATAGCAACAAGAAAGAACTGTTACTCCAGCCGTAACAACAACACCTCATTCAACACTTGTAATAGCATTTTGTTGCGGGAGACTAGGACATCCTATTCCAGTTTAGAAAGTTGATCTGACTGAGAATAGGAATCAGATATACATCAGTAATTTTTTATCAATTTCATCAAAGGGATTCCCTCTTTAAATAAGAGGAAATCATCATTCGAAGGATCACCAGTTTTTGTACTAAGAAAGTTTCACAAAGAAGGACGTACTTCATTTTCAGATTGTAATATGATACATTGATAGATGAATAAAAGACTTTTTTGAGCATCCTTCTCTAGTCTCTTCATCTCAGGGGAATCTTGTGATAAGGGAGGGCCCACCTTCTTCACAAGATTCACCCGTTAGTTTTATAGTGTGTTAGTGTGAATTCTGTTGATGCCTTGATTTATTTCTATTTTGCTGAAACACTACTTTAATGAATTCTACTTTGCTGAAACACTACTGAACTCTTTCTTACTAATCGATTATATGGTTTATGTTTGGGTAGTTGTTAATCGTTTTAGTTGGCAATCCTGTGTGATGAATTTGAGGAAGTTTGGTAATCAGAGACTGGTACTAAAGGTTCCTTCTTAAGGGAAGGAATTAGGGTCTTGTTCTCTATTAGAAGTAGTCATCTTTCATTTATTTTCATGAGTGTGCTAATCAGAGACTGGTACTAAAGGTTCCTGCTTAAGGGAAGGAATTAGGGTCATGTTCTCTGTTAGAAGTAGTCAACTTTCATTTATTTTCATGAGTGTGCTAATCAGAGACTGGTACTAAAGGTTCCTGCATAAGGGAAGTAATTAGGGTCATGTTCTCTGTTAGAAGTAGTCAAATTTCATTTATTTTCATGAGTTTGCTAATCAGAGACTGGTACTAAAGGTTCCTTCTTAAGGGAAGGAATTAGGGTCCTATTCTCTGTTAGAAGTAGTCAGCTTTCATTTATTTTCATGAATGTGCTAATCAGAGACTGGTGCTGAAGGTTCCTGCTTAAGGGAAGGAATTAGGGTCCTGTTCTCTGTTAGAATAGTTAGCCTTCAATGCATTAATGAATTCATGAAAGTGTGTTAATCAGAAACAAAGTATTGAAGTTCCTGCTTGAGAATAGGGTCATGTTCTCTGGTTCCATAATAGTTGTTCTTTCCTGTTGCAGTTCTTATTTTAATGTAATCCAAGATTCTTTAGATTAATCATCTCTTTAAGCTCTACAATAAGTAGGTTTCTTTTCTGTGATTCAAGATAGAACTTCAGTTCATTCAAGGCAAGTGTGATTAATATAGTTTCCTTTACTACAATTCTAGGTTGCTTTTGGAATTGAGCATATATAGTGCGTGGTTACCTTTGAAATAAACAGACTTCCCTGGGTTGACAATTTATGTAGCACTTGATTGTTTAAATTAATTAAGCAATTATAGTGACCAATAGTTTATTCTAGAGAGAGAAATTGTAGAGAATTCCACATGAAAAATGTTGGATATATGGATCTTAACAGGATACAAAACATACTACAAACTGTATTATATCTAATGCATCTAGTCTCACGGAATTTGGATACTCTATCAAGAAGATATGGTTGTTTTACCTAGAACAGTGGTTTGAGACCAGTTTCAGGACTAGCCAAAAACCCTATTTTCCACAGAGGGTATCTCCAAAAATACAATGACCCATAAGTTGAACTTTCTCTAAATGGTACCTTGATATGTCTTCTAAATATACTCCAATTTTCTCTATATGAATCATTATATAAATACCATTATAGAGAAAATGATAATATGACCTGTAAATAACATACGTTGGAACACATCCTCACAAGACTCCATCCTCCCTTGGAATTTCACCCTTCTTCACTTCATATTCCCTCATATCTCCTTGGTTACCTAAGATAAGAATAAATTACTCGCATATAATATATTCAATAGAATGTGTGTGTGAATGTACATATGAGTGAATTCTTGAGGTGTATATATATTTTTTCTGAGTAACCTCTTTCCTTAACTTTAGGCCTTATTGAAATTTCTTGTCAAAACCACTTTACCCTTTCATTAATGAATTGAAACCAATTAGGGTATTCTTAACCCATATTTGGAGCTTCCATAGGGGCTTCTTAATCCATATTTTGGGCTTCCAACTTCATGACCTCATAACTCTTCAACCATGAGGAACCACGTGGCATACCACCTATCACCAGAAAGGACATGACGAGGACTATCAATCCATGAGTGTGTTACCTATTGTTGGGCGCATGACTATTTTGAGGAAAGACCTAATTTGGAGAATAAAGACTGGAAGGAAAAGAAACTTGTGTGAGGAAAAGAAGCATGCAAGAGAAGAAGCATGCAAGACGTGCAATAGGAAAACCTAACCATGTTAGGGTTAGGGTTTTGGTAGAGATTGTAATATATATAATATTGTAAAATAGTATAAATAAGAACCTAGGAGGTATAGGTCGGGGTTCTTTTCAAGTTATATTTGGTTTTTTGACAATTGTAGTGAAGCCATTGTTGTAAAAGATGTTGAGTTGTAGAAGAGTCAAGTAGGCTAGATTTTTTAGGGTTAGATCACAGACTGAGGAGCTAGGTGTGGTATAGTCCTCCTCACAGAGGTTATTTAATCTCTTCATTATTGTATGATGGGATATGTAGTGTGCAGAGTGCCATATATTGCATAAACCTAAATAAAATATAAGAGAAGCCAAATCTTTGTGGACGTAGCCCAAGAGGGGGTGAACCACGGTAAAACATATGTTATCTATAACGTTTCTTGCATGTTTATTTTTTGTTAATGGTTATTTGATGAATGAATGGTTAATATAGATATATTAGAATGCATGCATGGGTTTAAAAGATGAATGAATCCTAGGAATAATATAACGACTAATCATATTAAGGCCTAAAGAAGATAAAATACAATCCCATATCCCCACTCATTCCTAGACTGCAAGCACTTGAGAATTGCAGTCACCCATAAAGCTATCTCGGGTTAGACTGTACAGTGCACTCTGTGAGCTTTGTTTCCTTCTGGTTTACGAGAAGGGCAGATAGTTTTAGATTTTTTTGTTGGAAACCTATTGAGATCCGAACCTGGGTCAACCCTAGAAGTAGAAGTGAGAGATATAAGTAAGCAACACATGGTTCTGTTGTCAGCTAGAATTGCATAGGATTGAGTGGACAAGATATGTAGAAGTAGAATGCAGAGAATGAAGGTATAAAAAGGAATGTTAAGGCCATGGAATCCAATGAAGGAAGATATTGAAATATCATTGAAAACAAAGGAACTTTAGTTTGCAAAGAAGTATAATAGAAACCCTAAGTTAACAACACACAAATATCAAGATAAATATGTGTTTTGTTGGCGCAAGATTGATCAGACCATGGTCCTTCTTAGGTTACCAAAAAATGGTATTGTGTAGTCTAGAGCACTGGCATTTTCATCTCCCCCGAAGAGAAGAAGTCTCACCTCAAGCGCAACCAAGACAAATAGATAGGGAAGGGGAAGGAGAATACTTAGGTGGGTTTACATAACCTTCAATATTCATCCTGATCTTGCATAAGACAAACTAACTACATAACATATCTAAACTCACACATGCAGGAAGTGAAGTTACTTAGTTTGTGAAAATCATTCATACACAGAAACATCATATGGAACTTATGAAGCATAAATAAGTATTGTAAAGATACAATGCAGAAGCATAAACACAGAATAATGCAACATATTTTAGAATTTTGGATCCTTCTTTATATATTATCTTCAGATCTAAGTTATCAGATATAACCTCAAATATACAATGTAATTCTCTGTTATAGACTCTTGAATATGGACCCATGTCGCAGATCTCTATTTACCCAAAATTGTATACAGGTTACATTTACATAACTCAAACCCGACCTATTAACACTAACAACAGGAACAATCGTGAGAACAACCCTTTTACAATTATGAAAACCTTTAAAATCATCAGAAACCTTTTATAGTTTTATTCATCCATATATATAAGTTGAGTAGTGTCTTCTAGATTTGAGCTCACATGCTTTCTTGTTATGTTACAACTGATTTTTCCTTGTTGGCATTGCGCTGTCCTTTTCGCAACTGATTTTGAGTACTTTTACTTGCTCTGTTGTCTAGCTTCTTCTATAGCTTGCACAACTCGTGGTAAACCAAAATTGGGACTGTAGTCCTTCTTGCGCAGTTTCTCATCCAAAAATGAAGGGCCCAACAGGCTCTGACCACAAGCCTTGACTCACCCTCGAGTCAAGTACTCAACTCTTTTGAAGCTTCTAGGAACAACTGTTGCTTTCCCTTGTCCTCCTTTTCCTCTCTCCTTTCCTCTTCTGCTTGTAGTTTCTCTTCCTCTACCTCTTCAAATGAAGTGCCCAACTCCGGGACCAACTCTAAGGCCTTCTTCTTGACTTCCTGAAAGCTCCCAACTTTATCCTACCATTTCCTGGAAAGGAATGAGTCCTCGATGACAAACTGTTGGGTTGCATCTATGATACACTCCTTGGGATTAGATGCGATCAAAGAGTTCCATTCAGAGTATGTTGTTGCATCAAATTGATGCATTTTCATGTAAAATGTCTGAATGATAGGTCAGAAGTCATGTAGCTCCTGCTTTGCTATGGATTGAGCCTCAAACAGGGTATTCATCTCATTGTTCGCTTGCTAAATTTGATCGAACTTCTGTTGTTGTTTCAACAGATCCATCATAGTCGTAACTTCATCATTCAACACCTAGATTCTAGTGTGTACATCCTCCAAAGTCTGGTTGCACCTAGTGATGATGCCCATCGAATCATTGACTTCTCTTAAAATCTTTTTTCACTCAGTTGTGTGCTTGTGTAGTGTTGCTTGGGCATTGTTTCCTTCTAGCACTATATTCTCCATCTACTCATGCAGCTTTTGAGGCTGTTGCTCTGCTTCCTGTTGAGTTTGTCATAACTGCACTTCCAGATGCTCTACATGAATGGAAAATTGTGACCATGCTCCTTGGAGTACTTCAATCCAATGCTCTGACTCTCCTGCATCACTGGCTTCTGGCACTTGGGGTGTGACCTTCCAAATTTTCGGCCAGGATTTAGCAAGCCTTTCCTGAACTCTTTCCAATCTGTGCTCGACCTGTATATTTATGTGTTATTATCATTTTTTGCACACTTATGCAAGGAGCACTTCCTCCCTTGCAATCTCTGCAAACCTCTCATCCTACTGGAGCCTCTTCTCTATTTGATCAGTTGATGCTCTGATCATTCCAACTAAGTGCGTTGTTGGCCAATGTGCAAGGTCGGCAAATGGAGGGATTATGTCCCTGGGTACTCGAACCTATAGTGGAGGTCCACTGGTTGTTGAATGTTCTGAGGGAGTATTTACTAACTCCTCTCCTATGGATGGTCTTGGCATAAGCCTCAACCTCAACACTGATGGCAAGAGTGTTAGAACCTTTGTTCTCGCCAGGCAGAGTTGCAACAACCCTGTACACTACTGAGGGTTTTGGAGAACTAGATTCATCTGTTCCTGTGTTGATGTTGTGCTTTGCCCTGAAGTTGAATCTGATTCCTTATGAACCTCTAGTATCTCAGCCTCTTTAATTTCCTCCACTTCTGGAGTTTCACTTCCCATGGCACCCTCATCCTTGGTCGTTGAGGGAGTGTGCTGGGAACTTCGAGCTTGCGGCTCCTCTACCATTTGAGTGTCCTTATGCTACACAAAAAGTACAATCTGTTGGTCTTGGGCTTCAATATTCGGTCCATTTAGTTGCAGTCTCTACTCAGGTACTTATTCATTTGGACTAGGAAGTTCTAGTCTCTACTCGGTTAACTCTGGGCTTGTTTCTGGGAGTTCTAGAGGATCGAGTTGCATGGGCCTTGRATTAGTGGTTTGGGGCAGACTAGTGGTTTCTGGGGGTGGTGAATCGGGTTGCGTTGATGATGGAGGGTGTTCGATGACGATGGTGTATGGATGGGTGTCAGGCTCAGGGTTGTCATGAATAAGTATGATGGGGGTTGTGTGGACCACTGAGTGAGTGTAGGGGACGACGAATGAGACGGGTTGGGGGTTCAGAAATTTTATCGGGGGGACCCCTATTCTAAACTTCTTGACCACTAGATCTGTAATGAATGCAACACTAAAGATTTAGTTGAAATCATTTCCTTTCAACAGGGATTTCTCTGGAAGTTGCAGGAATATTGATAGCGTACTCTTATTTCACTCTAATGGCTATGTCTCCTCCTCTTCTTTGGAGTCCATCTGTGCCAAATATTCTTTCTTCTACGCCTCTGATCCTAAGCTT
This sequence comes from Picea sitchensis, assembly GCA_010110895.2. Lineage (NCBI taxonomy): Eukaryota > Viridiplantae > Streptophyta > Pinopsida > Pinales > Pinaceae > Picea > Picea sitchensis. The sequence goes on along the minus strand of SNQJ01S0074582.1, from coordinate 65,387 downwards.
GGTCCTACCCCTGCTTATTTACCTTTCTTCTTCAGTAGCTCAATAGACAGAACATAGTGCATCCCTGACTTGTGCAGGTTGTATTTAACTCTAGACCACAACATCACCTATTTTTTGAAAGCCTCCTTGTCCAATTAGAATGGAAACATCCTTGAATGAAAGTCCTCCTTGTTGGCATACCTCAGCCACACAAACATATGGTGTCGATTCATGTTGAAGGCTATGTTCCTCGTATTGTAGTTGAGGATCTCCTGTGGAATGTGCAACCTCTGTGCTACATCACTGAGAACATTTTACCACTTGGATAATGCCATGTTGTTAAAGGATGTGTTCTATGAGTCCACCCTTAAATTTCGGCTCAAACATCTTTGTGAGACACCCTTTGTCTACTAGCACCAACGATCTTCCAGTGGGTGGCATCCACTTGAGAATTGTAAATGTAAGCAACAAGTATCCATATGTGAAGGTGCCTCCCTTCTCCTGGGATTCCTCGCAAGCCATGAGTAGTTCCTCCAATAGGTAACTACACCAATTGAAAACAATGCCATTAGTGAAAAAATATGCCATTGATAATGAATCCAGTGTGCATTCTCCCTTGTAGTACAAGCTCATGAATTTTTTGGCTATGGTGTAGCAGCCAATCCTAACCGTTTGTGGTAGTATGGAGTCTATTTTGGTTCTGATCCCCCCCTCTGCGTGTGGAAACTTTTGTATAGACTGGGATCCCCTTTATTTTTGTCGTGCTTGTTGGGACTCTAGGATCCTTTGGACGCGTCCTCTCTTTCAAGGGACAGTACCGTAAGATGGTGGATGTCTTCGATGTGGATTGGATATCGCCTATCCAACCACAAACTTCTGTCGTGCACCTTGTTGCTCAGGAATTTGGTTCACCACGCAAATTTGCTAGTGGTACCGAACACTGGTAGGTCCCTAAGGTTCATGATTGTTGAGTTAAATAGGCTGATAAATTCTAGCTTTGGCATGAACTGCATGCCTCCAAACTTATCTAGAGAGATACTCCAGAAAATGTCTATGTTCATTTGGGGGAACAAGATTTGATTTGTTAAGTCGAGATCGAGGAGCTTGACTTGCTCCACCTTTCCCTTGAGATCACCCACGAACTCAACTTGGGGGTCATAGGGCTCATCTGGTACTTCATATTTGGACACAACGCTTTGACTTCCTGTAGCTCTCAGCATTGTGAATTTTAACAACTAGAAAATTTCATGGCAAAGAAAGGATTGGGAATCACACCTATAGGTTTCAGGATTACACAAGATTGCTCGCTCTGCAGAATTTGAAAAATCTCTAAGTGATTTCAAGAAACAATGTGTTCTACAGTGGGTTCTCAGAGCCTTATACTTGGGATTAGCTAGAAAGTTCAGTAATAACTGTCATTTATCATTATGCTATAGACACAACTTAGATCTGAGTTTTTCGATGGGACGGGTTTACAAGGTAAATCCTATTGGGTGATTATGGCATTTACTGTTCAAGTTGGACAGGGATGTGGCTGATTTCAGACCTTACCATTTGACGACTAAGAATCTCTACACGAATATCGATGGCATCTTCACATATCACAGGTTTATGGCTTAACTAAATTCAGATAGGGTACCTTAATAGTACTAAAGGCTATGACTAAATTGGGTTCGTGTGGCACATGGACTCAGATTGCATTCATATTTTCTCTTCCTCCGACCACAAAGGGGTCCTTGTCATATTAATGGATTCCATTAATGGGTTCTTGACGCTTCTGAGCCTATGCTGCTAAGTAAGCAGTTCTGCATCAAACAACACTTAGACATAAAAATAAAATGAACTACATGTCGTGGAGCAACACTGCACACATCAACTTTATTAACTGAATTTACAGAAATTGCAGAAAAAATCAAATCTAACTACTATACATGCTCCTTCGGACTAGAGAAATAGTCCTTTATCTTAGTTTTGATGCATTTAGGGTTTCATGCGAGCGCCATTCACCCATCCTAGCCACAACATACCATCTAGTTGTGCAAGTATGATTGCTCCAGAAGGTCGGATCTCCGCAACTATAAATGGTCGCAGCCAATGAATTCTCAACTTGCCTGGATGATTTTGGTACTGACTGTCATAGAGTAGGACCTTGTCTCATCATGTAAATACTTTATTCTTAATGTGTCTGTCATGCCAATATTTTTGCCTTTCTTTCTCAACTGACTAGTGGAAGTCTGCTAAAAACCCGGTCTCTTTGAGTTCTTGTAACTCCATGAGTCTTTGCGCAACTGATTCTTCCTCTGACATGTGTGTGATTTGTTCAACGTACAAACTTGGAGTAATGAATTGTGTCGGCACCACAACTTATTTCCCATAGACTAGCTAAAATGGAGTGTACTTGTGGAGTTTCTTTGTGGTTTTCCTATAAGCCCATAGTATTGTTGGAACTCTGTCATCCCAATCTTCCCTTTTTGTGCAACAAAACTTCGTTAACCCTCTCTCCAAAATATTGTTAAAGGCCTCTATTGTTCCATTTTCTTACAGGTGGTAGGGCATACTTTTATGATGTTGGATCAAGAACTTTATTGTAATATTTTCTATGGTACTACTGATAAAATGAGCTCCCTGATCACTGGTCAGGATCCTAGGACATCCAAATCAAGTGATAATATTTTAAAAATGAACTTAGTAGTAGTATTGGTTGAACAATCCTGAACAACTGCTACCTCAGCCCAACATGTAAGGTAGTCAGTTGCGGTAATAATGCACCTATCAATTGAATGCTTAGTTGTGGGGTTCATCGGCCCAATGAAGTCAACCGCCCATTTCTCAAATTATTGTAAATCTCAAACTGGTTGAAGTGGTAATTCATATTGTTGTGATGGATTACCCACTCTTGAAAGACATCACATGATCTAGCATATGCCTTTTCATCCTTGAAGAGTGTGGCCCACCATAGTCCATCTTGAAGAACTTTCTGCGCATTGGCATTTCCTCTCACACGACCTCCTACAACTCCATTGTGGCACTCCCATAGTATATCCTGTCTTTCATGATCCAAGACACATCTCCTGAGGACACTATTGAGTCCCAATTTATACAATTTCCCTGCAATCAAATAATAGTCTTTTTCTATAACCACCATATGGTGTTTCTGGGTTGCGAAATATGTTTATGGGAAGGATCCTATACTTAAGAAGACTGCTATGTCTTCTAGGTATTCTGGTATGGCCTCAGCTCGGAATAGGTATGCATTTGGGAGTTGATCATCGACTGATCCAACAATTTCCCCTAACTCTAATCTAGAAAGGTGATCAGGCCCTACGTTTCATATTCCAGGTTTAATGATCACTTCAAAAGATAATTCTTGAAAAAATAGAAACTATCTACAAATTCTCCCTTCCAACACAGGTTTGTTAACTAGATATTTTAATGTAGAATGATCAGTAAAGAACTTAAAATGAGAACCTAGAAAATAATGTCTAATTTTTTGCAAAGCATAAATGATAGCTAAACCCCCCTTTTTGTCGTTGTATAGTTGCGCTCAGCTTGCGACAACTTCCTTCTCACAAAGTATATAGGATGATCCATGGCTCTGTCCCCTATTTGTGCTAAGATAACTCCTAAGGAAATACCTAAAGCATATACATGGACGTGAAACTCATTCTCCCAATTTAGAAATATCAGAATAGGTGTTGTGTTGAGCTTCTCCTTTAGAGTCTTGAATGCTTTATCACATTCTGGGGTCCATTGGAACACTTCAGACTTCTTTAGTATATTTTCCAGTGGTGCAATGATATTTTCATATCTTCTAATGAACCTGTGGTAGTACCCTATGTGTCCTAGGGTGGAGCACAACTGCTTATCACTCGTAGGTGGCGGCATGTTCACAATGACCGCAACTTTGGTTGGGTCTACCGGTAGTCCCTCTCGACATACTATGTGGCCTAAAACATTTCCATGTGGCACATATAAGATACACTTTCTGAGGTTCAACGATATCTGCAATTCCCTACATCTATCAAACATCAGACGTAGTATCACTACATGTTCCTTGAGCAGGCCATATACCTTCCAATCATCCATATAAAATTCTATAAACTTGTGAACAAATTCTCAGAAAGATGCTATTACAATCCTAGAAAACATTGTAGGGGAGTTCTTTAGGCCAAATGGCATCACATTTTATGCAATTGACCACCAGTCCATTATGAATGTGGTGTTTAATTTTGTCCTCTTCAACAATCCTTACTTGGTGATACCTTGAAAATCCATATGTAAATGAGTAAGACTCTTTCCCCGTAACCTGTTCTAGCACCTCATCAGTAAAATGTGTTGGAAAAGGGTCATGCACACAGGAAGAGTTAAGGGTTCTATAGCCTACAAAAACCCTAATATCCTTTGTACCTTTCTTGCTCTAGATGAATATTGGGCTGACATTTTCTTCTTCTTCCACTACAACAATAAGTCCAGCTTCCATCATCTTGTCTAAAAAACCATATATTTCACTCTTGGGTTAAAGTGGTATGGCCTATGCCTCACAGGATGTGATACTGTTTTTAATTCAATTTTCATTTCTCCCATAACTCCTTTGATCCCTTTTAACTCTGAAAATGTCTTTCGGAACAAATCCTCATATTCTTGCAACAAACTCTGTATTTATTGATTTGTTTTCTCATTCCAATAATCTCCCACCATAGCTATCTTATGTTTCTCTGTGGTCCCTATATTGACTTTACACAAATTCAATGGGTGATTATAAGAACCATCAGTCTCACTGGGTATGATGTTCTAGATTTCTCTATTCCCATCTATTTCTTTAATGGCTAAGTTTCTCAATTCTTCTAAATCATCTGGTCATTCCAAATCCTTCTTAATCTTATAAATTCTATAGGTCTCTTTTCCAAGTTTAGGTGAATATTAGTCTGAAGTTATCGACTATAATTTGCACATACCACTAGGTCTTATTTATGATTACTATTTTCAGTAAAAAGAAATTCTTTGATTCTTTTCCAGACTACTTCAAGCTCAGGCTACTTACTTGTAAACGAGAAATCCTTGCAAAAGTGATCTGCCAACATTTTCCAGTCACTGGTCTGTCTTCTCATTTCTTCATGCATGAATCAATCCTTCGGGATTGGACTGAGTGATTAGGGAAATAATTGAACCCAGAGTCGAGAGGGTATTTCCACAACTTGCCACTGTGTAATGCACTGTTCAATATGTGATTTAGGATCAGACTCTCCATTGAACAGTTGCACAACTTGGAAATCCGTATGCATCTCTGATTCCAACTACTCCTTATCCTAAAATCTATATTTGATAGCTTGCTTCACATCGTCCCAATTATTGAGTAAGTCTTTGTGATTAGCCCACCATCTAGTAGGGATGTCCTGGAGGGATAAATCTAGTACTGATATCCTTTGATCCTCCACCACCTTTTCTTCAATGCTTAGCAGAAAACTGTCAAGTCTTGAGGTACCATCATATACTGGGTGTTCTTTGACCTTGGTTCCAACCCATCTATTTTTCCTGACAGTTGCGCATCTCCTTGAGAATATTTCATATGAGCCTTGTTGGAAACTGTCAAATGCTAGTTTTGAATCTTCATTCGATGACTGTATACTCCTCCAACTTATTGATCCATCAGCAGTAGGATTTATGTAATCTTATCTTGTTCCTGATGTTACAGTGTACAAATGATCCAAGTCTTCTCCCTCCATATTTTTGTCCATTGGTTCTATATATCTGGGGCCTACATATGGGTAGAAGGGTTGAACTACCTTGATTCCATATGGATCAAATGTAATAGTGTCTTTCTTTAGGTCGATCACTGCATAGTTTTCATAGGCCCAATAAATAACAAGTAGGGAAGGATAAGGGTCCTTATCCCCCATTGGGATGCTCCCTATCTCAATGCTGCTACTTGTAAACTGATCTTTCCAACAACCTATCTTGCAACTGAAGGAAAACTGCAAACTAAAAACTAAATGCTACATCTTACTACTGCAATCTAAACACACACACTGTGAAAAAACCCAACTAAAAAATGCTTGACCTGTAAGCTTATTTGCACACTAATTCCTACTCTATCTTGCTGAAAAAATTGTTGAATCAAGTAATACTAAAGTGCCAATGCAACCAATCAAGTAGTTTAATTCTTGACTGAAGCATACAGTCAATGTCTTCAAGTGAAAATAAAAACTTAAATAGCAACATATCACCACTGAAATTAAATCCATCTCCAAAATTCATCCCTTTTGAAAGATTTCCACTAATTGTTTCCATAAATGCCACAAAATTCTCTTTATCTGATGATTGCAACATACCTACAAAAGGATCTCCAAGAACATGAATTATTACCTTTCCTCGATCAACAATAAGAATAAAGTTGTCTTTGTATATAATGACTAATTTTTCCATTTCATTAAGCCTTTCATTTAGATGGACTTTAAAAACCTTTGAACCTTGAATGACTTTTTTTGTATCTTCTTTATTTCCATCATGAGACTTAAAACCATTTTTAGAAGAAGAAACATCAATTTGTTCAATAAAATATTCATTCATGTTATCCATAATTAAAGGTTTTGAATGCTTATGATAAGCTTCAAATGGAACAACTATTACTTGCATATTCAATTCCTCATGTAGTTCAGATGTATCTAAAAATGATTTTTCATGTGGTTCAAGAGGAAACATATCATTCTGATTTCACAAAAAACAAGGGAAATAATTTCTTGCTCATAGTTTCCTTTCAAAAATAGATCATTATCATCATAAGTTAATTCATTTCTAAAGCTTCCATGTATGTATTTTCAAAACCCTGATTTTCACAATCTTCTTCTTGAAGTAAAGATTCAAGGAATGAATGATCTGACAAAAAAACTATTTGACTTTCTTCATCCTTGTATAAACCACTTAAATTATGAACAGTCACATCATTATCAGAGGAAGAAAGATAACTTTGAAGTACTTTATCCTGCTGGAAATATTGTTGAAAATGATCATCAAGTTCAAGAGAAGGAACATGACTGTCTACATCAAGATGTTGATTGGTTTGATTTTCATTCAGGGGAGAAACTTTTGGTTTTTGTTGCTGATGTTGAAAAGGATTTTCATAAATGGCTTCCAATATTTCATTGTCCATAAAATACTTATCACCATACATGTTTTTCATATGTTCAATGAAGTTTTCAAAATACTCAAAATAGTTTTCAACCAATGTTAAAGATGAGTAGGATTCTTTATAATTCTCATAGAAAACTACATGGAAATATTTAAGAGAATAAAGACTAGAAGGTGGCAACTTCTCATACCAGGATCTCTCCTTTCCTTCTAAGGTTTCCATAAACATCTTCATAAGACAATATTCATGCCATTCAAATTTAAGCTTTTGTGAATGCATGTGAAATTTGATAAGATGAAGAGAAACATCATCTCCTTCCTGATCTCTAAATTTTGGCAAATATTTTTTCCAATCTATGCAAGGCATTCGATTTGGAAAACCTAGAATATGACAATGATTCATGGGTGCATACCTTATAGATTGAGAATTCATATTGAACTAGTGAAGTCGTCAGTGAAAATTTGTTTATGGATTCAGCCAACAATGGAGTCACCAAGTGAATGATACATCCTCTTTGTGTCTGAATACTATTCACCATTAGTAATTAGATCTGAAACTTTGTCGTTCTTTCCTAGGGAAAATTTTCAATTTCGTCCCCGACAATGGCACAAAAATGTTTACACTGACTAAATTGTTGGGCTGAAGAAACAATATACAAAGGTAACCTACAAACCAACTTTAATACTGGAAACTAGCCTTTTCAATCTAGAGAGGGATCTCTCTGAGACTTGATCTCTGATAGATAGATTGTTTTTGAACTGATGGCTAGATTTAGATGTTTGAGATATTTTTTTCAAGGTTTTCTAGCAAGGAGGTATAAAATATTTAGGGATATGGAGTAGACCCCTTAAGACAAAAGAAAATAATGACAGGTAGGTAGAAATCCTAAGAGGAACAAAGGGTAAATAAGGTGATGAACTACAGTTTTGAGTTTGATTATGTAGGGTGAAAGAAGAACAAAAACACATAACAGAATCAKATCATCATAAAGGATGAATTCTGACCTTAGTTAAGAAGATAAATAGAGTTTAAATCGTTTAAGTATGGAGCACCATTCGATGAATTCTAGACCCTTAATTATCCAATTTAAATAGAAGAAAAATGAATATGAAAGTWAGTACACAAGGAATACATACAAAGATGAGAGAACAATCTTCATATCACCACCATTAGAATATTTTTCATAAGGAGTTCAGGTCTTCTACATTTGTATTTCTATTAGATTCATGAAATTACATTGAATATCAAAATGTCTATAATTCTACCAACTCGGCCCCCTTTCTCTCAAAGAAATTACAAAATATATATAGAAGAAAACCTTCCCCAAACTTTAATATGCCTAGGATGAACCCCAAATTGTAAATGCAAAGGTACTTAAGCTAGTGATTTGTTTTATATCATTTTTCATGCACCTTCCATGGTATAGTGCACACATGTGTTGCACACTAAAATGATGAAGTGTGCATATTCCAAGATACCACACAGAACAAACTTAAGTGCATGAAATTTTGAGGCCAGGGATCCTTTGTGTATATATTTTATGGTATAGGTTGGTGAGCGAGTTATTATAAGCTAGGAGGCTTATGTGTTGAATTAGGCCGGAGAGCCTGGATGTTAAAGGAAAGTGGGCCTATTTTTGTATATGTGTTATCATTAATATAATACATCGTTGCATGTAGACCGACTATGATAAAAGAGTATGGGGGAATAAACTTCACTAGTTAGGGAAAGGGGGGAATAAAAGTTAAGGATAAAGGGCTAATCTAGGGAGCTTAAGCCAAAAATGAATATTATATTAATATTCCTTAAAGTATAAAGTATGGATAATTATTTTATCCTAAATTTATAAGGATGGGGACAAGTGGGCCAAAGTAGTCCTCAACATGACAAGTGTCAAGTTGGGAACATGCATACATATAGTTTGGATTTAGTTCATTTGGCCATTCATTCCATCATCATTGACTCACTCATTCATTTGTCTTTGGTACCTTCCTATACTTGTACTTGTATCTATATTTGTTCCTGTAACCATACCCGTACCTGTATCGTTATACGTACCTGTACCCGTACCCATACCTGTATATGTACCTAGTTATCTTGGGAGTTGGACTTAAGAGGTGAGTTTTCAGGCCCTGTGGGATACTAAAGAGGCAGTTTTTCAGGCTCATGGGATACCGAAGAGGGGGGTTGTCAGGCCCATAGAATGTTGAAGAGGCGGGTTGTCAGGCCCGTGAGCAATTTCTCTCTAGGTGAGAATTGTTGGGAATTGATTTCCCGAAGGTGCCAAACTGTAGCTACAAGGCTTTGAGACTTCCTATCCGGGTTGTTGTTGAAGCCAGAGAAAGGAAGTGGGGAAACCAAAGGACTATTGAGCAGATAAGGTGCACACTTCCTAGGGTGGGAAATGCATGTGGGGAATGAGGGACTGTAGGTTGTTAGTTTGAGTTGGCATCTGTGACAGAGTTTTTCCTGTTGTCTGAGATACATCATCCTGGTTAGGAATCCCTTTACCCGGGTGGATTTTAGTCCCATCTCAGGGGTGACCCATTGCTGAGAGTGATGAGAAACATGGTCTAAGGTTGGGAGGTTCATGGAAGGTCGACACGCAGTTGGTGATATTTTTACCAAGATAAGTGTCAATTGTGTGTCAAATTACATGCTACATTATTCATTATGCATTTATTTTTATGGGTTTTTCCTGTGTGTGATGCATGTGTATTTTTATTATTATTTTGTATGAATCTGTGCATTTGCAGAATGTATTGGTCTATTTAAATTTTTATATATAAAGTTTTGCAGAAATTCCTATGTGTATATGTTTTAATTTTGTATACAACTCGATTTTGTTTTTATGTGGCATAGCCCAGTTGGATGCTGGGGATGTTACAATATGGTATCAGAGCTCTAGTTTTCAACACTAAGACTGGATGGGCTGAGAAAGTTGAATTGAAGTGAAATTTCATAGAGAAATGATTTCGAAGTGGCCAAATTTGAAGTTACAGAGCATCCATGGAAAAAAGTAGAAGCAATTGCATGGAATTAGGAAAAAGCCCTAAATTTTGTTTTTAAATTCACGGGAAATTGAGAAATTAGGCCAAGTGGTGAGATATTCTTAATTTAATATATGTTCTAGAAAATTCAAACCTATAATTGGTCGGATTTGAAGTTACATGGAAGCCATGAAATATGGAGTGAGATTAGTTGATTAAAAATCTCAATTCGTGAATTGAGTTTGGGAAAAATTTGTTCCAGGAATGTCAACCAACAACGATTTGTTGCTTCATAGGTTGAATTGGTGTTATTAGGGTGAAATTGAAACAATTTCATAGTTGTAGAATGTCTATGGTGAAAATTGGGAAAAATTTAGGCAAAAGCCGCAATTTATGCAGCAGAATTCATGAGGAATTGATGCGCATAAAAATTAATGTGCATAGGTGTGCACACTAAAAATGCATGATGCGCAGTGAAAATCTTATGATGTGTTGAAAATAACGGTGCGTGAATGTGAGCACTAAATTTAGCACTAGGTGGTGCGGATTGGGTGTGCGCAATATTATAAAATTTCAACTAAAATGAAAGTGCCCACAGAGAGTTTTCTAATGGAGTAAACCATTCATCAAACATATATTTTATGAGGAAGTTACAGGACAAATATTGGAGGGTAAAATTTAATACCCAACTAAATTCGAAGGGCCATAACTTTCTGCTCCAAAATCATATTGAGGCGCAGGAGTAGTCTATGGAAGGATATTGAACCATAGAAGATAGTCCTAGAGTTGAATTAAAATTATGTGCATGTTAAAAATGTTTAATATAGCACAAAAGGTACATGTAGCGTTCCAGACAAAAAACACTAATTGGCCTAGAACTTCAACAGGCTGTAACTAGCAGCCCAAAACTTAGAAAAAGGTGAAATTTGTATAGACTGTCCAAAATATATATATGAAGAAAAAAAATTGAGCTCCTACCAAAAATCCAATGGAGTAGTTTCAAAAATGCATAATTACAGTGCAGATTTGCAGGCTTGCACCAAGTGGAAGTGTGAACAGATTTGTGCCATAACCTTTTACTCAAGACTCGGGATTGAGCAAGGGAGAAATCATTAGAAAGGTCTTGTATAAAGGAGTCTAATTATCCACCTGCACAATTTATTTGGGTAGAGTTAAAAAATTTAGTTCTTAAGAGGTGAGAAGGTTTAAATTTAGTTAAATATAAGCAAAGGTACTCTGGGAAAGAGTGCTATGACAAAATATTTCATAAGATGATCAAAATCCAAGACTACAAAATATTAAGGTTTGAATCTGGGTGCAGACATAAAGTCTTTGGAAGCCAGTATATGAAGTCCACTCATGTTAGTCAAGTGCTCAATGGAATCTGGACAAAGGAATAGATCATGTAGTGAATGAATTAGTGAAAGTACATTCACTCCCAAAGAAACCAATATAGATATTAAGAAATACATTGGAGTCAAATATATTATAAAATGAATTTACTATCATAATGATAGTAATCAGATAAAGAAAGAGGCTTAATGCATATATGGATAAAGAGTGCATCATATCTAGGGAGTATCTATGCAATTATAGAGTAATGCTTCCCTTATGGTCATTAGACTACGGAGTGGAAGCATGGTATGAAGGGAATCACTTCAAGGGTAAAGAAATGAAGGTGCACATAAGTAAGGAGTGCCATTTGAGGCATAGGTGCATCAATATGGAATGAGGGAAGGAGATTATGCAAGTCAGGTTGAAATAATATTGGTCAAGAAAGGAGAATGTAATAGTCATCAAGAAAATCCAAGTGCTGATATGATCAGATAAGGAAGGGATAAATCAAGTGCCTAAATAAGGAATTTGGTGTTAACTATCCAAGGTTACTTAGAAAAAATGACTCGAAATATAATTGGGTCATGTAGGAGTTGGATCAGAGGGATCCAAATAATAGTGGAATGCTGAAAATTAATATCAACATAATATGTAGTTGCAAGTCCATGAACATCCTAGGATAATGGAAGAAGAAATCATGAGGTAGATATCACACTAATGGGAATGCAGGACAACACTCTAGGAGGGAAAGAAAAAATAGTAGAGGATTGTTTATGCGTTCCAAAGGTATTGAAGAGATTTCCACAATAACATGGATATGTCAAAGCCAAGAAAGACTTAAAAGTGAAATGAATCTCTGTAAAGAGTCAATAAGGAACCATGAAGAAGAAAATGGTTTTATGCATGGTTTTGAATGCAAAAGGAGATTGAGAAGAATCCATCTCAATTGGCATAGAGCCATGAGTTATATTTCTAGGGGGTGGAAGTATCACTTGAAATTATGATGGTAAATTAAAAGAAGTATTAAGTACTTTTAATTAATTCTATTCAGCTAGAGAAGGAGACATATGTGCATCCTTACAATATGCTAGAGATTGGCAATGCAAACCAAGTTTTAGGCTAGTTGGCAAGGAGAAGAGAAGAGTACAAGAAAACTCGAATACTAAAGTATTCAATCAGGAAAGGGATGAAGTATTTTAGTCTGAAAATAAAATGGATGTTGAAGATCTAAGGTCTATACGATAGCATGATTGCAATTATAATTCATCCAAGTATGAGTTGGGATAGATGGATTCAGGAAATAAATAAAAGATGAATGTTAATATCAGTTTAGTATTTGGATGGAAAAGAAAAGGTAGCCAAGAGTGATTTGTCTAGAAAGTGCTCAGGTCATAAATAATCATGCACAATGGTTACAGGGAAGAGCACATGAAGATTCATAAATACGGAAGAATTAAATAATTTTGGGATAAAAAAGGAAAATTTATATAGGAGAAAGAAGTTATTGCAATTACTGTAGCAACAAGTATGTATGGCTTGTTGGGACATCCATAAAGTGAGAATTCTTGCATGTTTTCAAGTGTTGCTGATAATGTTGCTGCATATGGAAGGAAGCAACAAAAAGTTGGAATGTTGATTACAAGACTGATAAAGAAGCATGAGAGATTTTATTGTCATCAACTAATTAGGTAGCATTAAATTCATTTAATGGAAGCTATACATGTAAGTATTTCTCTTTTGAAATTATGTTGCATAATTGACAAAGGGAAATTTAGGTAAGAATTTTCCCAAATTCATTTTTTATAATAAGCAGTATGGTATTGTTTAAGTGAATTAACAGAAATAAGTTACCACTAGGTGTGGTAAAGGCTAGAGGCCTGTTATAGTTGTCAAATATTTTTATCTTTTGAATGGACACACTGACATAGTATCATGTCATGTTAATTTAGTTATGAGGTAATAACCAAATAAATAAAAGATAAAAACATGTTATAGGAATGATGCCAGGAAAGCTAGTCATGTATGATACTAGGACAAGGTTGGATATGGAAAAGTATGGATATATAAAGGTTACGTGCCACACAAATACCCAATGTGTAATATACCATATATAAAAAGTATGAAAAACATAAATAAAATGCTAGAAATGGCAAAATAACAACAATATAACCAGGAAAATCACCACAATAGCACTGGAATGATATAAGAACAACAATAGAAATAGAACTTTGATTCTGACAGCAATGTTCACAGGCCTCTTCAAGGGGGAAACCTCCAGTTGAGAGGCCCTCTATTACAATATTATCCAAGCTAGGGTTCTCATACCCTTGATTCCTATTTATACTAAATATGTCTATTAAAAGAAGCATCCAGAGGAATATACTTCTAGAAGCAAAAGCTTCTATTAGGTCTTCTTGCATTCACCTTATTCTATTTTATTGAAAGGCGTTATTAATATTGACCTTTATTACATCCGAATATATTTTTCTACCTATGTGCAGGTTAGGACCCTAACATGTCTGCCCCCTTAAAAAAAACCTTGTCCTCAAGGCTTGAGATGAGGAAATTGTTGCAGAATGGTAGCTGGTTCCCAAGTGGCATCTGCTGGAGTTGTATCTTTCCACTGGACTAGCACTTCTGTGATGGTTCTCTGATGTAGGAGATGCTCACGCTGGTCCAAAATGGCTTCTGGCTGTATCCAAATGGATCCTTCTTCAGCTAACTCGGGAAGGTTGGTTTGAATTTAGCACTTAGCTCCAATCACCTTCTTTAAGCATGAAACATGGAAACCAGATGTAGCTTTGAATGGTTGGGCAAAGCTAACTGATAGGCTACTTGTCCCACATGCTTGAGAATGGTATAAGGACCATAAAATTTGGGCACTAGCTTCTAACAATGCTCGGCCTTGAGGGAAGTTTTCTTGTAAGGTTGCAGTCGAAGAAACACTTGATCCCGTTCTGCAAATTGACGTTCAGAGCGACCTTGGTCTGCTTGTTTCTTCATGCGATTTTGTGCCATGACCAACTTCTCTTTGAGGGTATGGAGAATAGCCTCCTGAGTTGTAAGTGTTTGGTCAACCACCTAGATCTTCGAGGCACTCGGTAAGTATGAGAGAACTGAAGGTGGATTATGTCCATATACCACTTCAAAAGGAGTCATGCATGTAGCTGTATGGTATGAAGTGTTGTACCACCATTCAACTAGGGGTAACCATTGAGCTCACTGATTTTTCTTTTCCAAGGCAAAACACCTCAAATATGTTTCCAAACACTTGTTGACA
>SNQJ01S0074582.1:32767-49483 GCA_010110895.2 Picea sitchensis | reverse complement strand
TTTCTTGCTGGTAAAGGCCAAAGGTCAACCCCCTTGCATAAGGACAACACCAATTCATTTCCCTGAGGCATCACATTCCAACAAAAAGGTATTTGTGAAATCAGGAAGGGCAAGGACTGGAGTGGTGCACATGGCCATCTTCAAGGTTTGAAAAGATTGAGAAGTGACTGGAGTCCAAGTGAAAGAGTTCTTTTTTAAGAGAGTAGTGAGAGGTTCTGCAATCTTCCCATAATTCTTAACAAACTTGCAATAATACTCTATTAAGCCTAGAAATCCATGCAAGCTCTTAAGAGTCTTTGGGTGAGGCCAGTCTTGCATAGCTTCAATCGTTTTAGGATCCACCTTGACACCATCCTTGCCAACCAGATGACCTAAGTATTCTACTTCTCAGGCGCCAAAAGCACATTTAGACTGTTTCAGGAAAAGTTGGTGCTGAGAGAGTAGATGGAGAACTTGATCCACATGAGCAAGATGGTATGTCAAGGTTTTGCTATAGATGATGATATCATTAAAGAAAACTAAGACAAAATGGTGGAGAAAATGACGGAAGACATGATTCATAAGGCTTTGGAAGGTGGAGGGGGCATTACACAAGACAAAGGGCATGACCAAAAACTCATAGTGTCCCTCATGAGTTATAAAGACAGCCTTGGGAATGTATGCCTCTTTCATACGTACCTGGTGGTAGCCCGAACAAAGATCAAGTTTAGTGAAGAATTGGACGCCACTCAATTCATCCAGTAGATCATCAATGATAGGAATGGATAATTTGTCTTTGATGGTAAGTTTGTTGAGGGAACAAAAGTCAGGACACATTCGCCAAGAACCTTCTTTCTTCAAGACCATGACCACAATATAAGAGTAGGGTCTCGTACTAGGGAAGATAACGCCTGCATTAAGGAGTTCCTGGACCATTTTCTCAATTTCATTTTTTTTGGGAAAAGGGGTGACAATATGAATGGATATTGGGAGGAAGGATTTCAGGTACAAGGGGAATGGAATGATCATGAACACCACGAGAAGGAGGGATTCCTTGAGGAGTGGAAAAGACCAATTGATGTTTAGAAAGGATGGCTTGCAGGTCTTGTGGGACCGAGGGTGTCTTTGTTTCTTGTATGGCATGGAGTTGGGTGATAACACCCAAATGAACTTTTTTGAGCAGCTTTTCCATGCGATGGGAACTAATGATCTCAGGTGAACCGGTGGTGATTCCTTGGAACTTATATTGGTGGCCCTCCTGGTCGAATTGCGTGGTTAAGTCTTTAAAATCCATGAGAATGGGACCCAAAGTCCTTATCCAATCTGCACCCAACACAATGTCGCAACCTCCCATGTCGATAGCAAACATATGGGATTTCAGGTGGTAGTCACCAATTTGGAGACGCACATTTTCACAACTCCCTCCACATTTTATGGAACCACCATTGGCAATCATGATTTGGAAATTATCGACGACATGGATGTAGCAATGAGTTTCTTGGGCAATGCGGCGATGAATAAAATTATGGGTTCTACCACTATCAACCAGAATGATAACCTTATGATGCTTGATGTAACCAATTATCTTGAGGGTTTGGGGAGTGGAGAAGCCAGTGAGAGCATTGAGGGAAATGACCGGTTCTACTTCGGGAGGGTCTGAGGGAGGGGTTATGTAAGTGGATTCAGGTGACTCAGACACAAGGGGAGTTTCTACATCCTCTTCTAAAATATCCTCAAAGATTTCCATAAAAATATTTTGTTCTTTACACTTGTGTCCCGGGAAATATTTGTCATCACAGTTATAACAAAGGCCTTTGAGTTGGCGTTCAACCATTTTATCTCTGGTAAATTTTCGGATCTTTAGTTGAGTAGAGGGAGTAGTGGGATTTATTGGTTTAGGGCGAGGGATAAAGGGGTTTTTTTGGTTTTGAGAAGATACAACCTATTTTTCTTCTTTAGCTCTTTTAGTAGCCTCCACCCAACTTTGAGGCTGAGCCATGAGGACATGGGCTTGAATCTCATCCTTGAGGCCGCTGATAAAAAACTCTTGGAAAAAGGCATCATACATGCCCTCTATTATAAAATCCAGGCACTCAAAGGAAGCTATTAAGTCTTCCATTGTTCCTAATTGTTTCAACTTTGTCAAATGGCCCAAATGGTTGGTTTCAGTGTCAAAGTGTTCATAAATCTCTACCACAAAGTGTGTCCAAGCAATATACCCTTGACGAGAAGTTTTTCTCCATTGCCACCATTGCCAACATTCTTGATCTAGATGGAGAACACCATACCAGAGTTTGGCCAAGTCATATGTAATGTTGTATAAAGAGAAATAATGTTCCATTTAGGTTACCCAACTAGTGGGGTTTGAGCCATCAAATTTGGTCACATCCACCCGCTGAAGGCGTAGGTCACATTGAAAGTGATGGTTCTGAAAGTTATGGGAATGTGAGGAATGGTCACCTTTAGTATGTGGATGTGAGGAAGAGAAAGGGTTATCTGTAGGGATATGTAGTTTGGTGCAGAGTGTCGAAAAGACAGATTCAAGCTAGGTGGTGAGGTCTTGTTTGATTTCCTCCATTGAGGACTGCATGGTTGTATTGATGGCAACAACATTGGCACTGAGTTGTTTCACTTCTTGTTGGGTTTCAATGAGACTAGATTGCAAGGTGTTGAAGTGAGCTTCCAAGTCTTGGATATGGGTATGGGCCATGAGGATGGGGGAACTGAAAAGGGGCAGGCGGGGTCAAATTGTTTTCCTAAAAATGATACGGATGAATGTGATAAGGGAAAATAGATGAATCCAATGGAATAGGTCTCAAATAATGGTGAAAACATTTCCAGACTTGGGTTTCTATCCCCAAGGGTTAGGTATTCAAGGGTTCTATAGACAAGGGTTTTCCCTGTGCTATAGCTCTATAATATACATGCGGGGTCCAACAATAGTACTCGACCCAATATCTCAGGGCACTAACTAAGGAGGATAGACCGTACCCTTAGCCATACTACCCGACTACCCAGGTACCAGAGAGTATCTTCCCGAGTGCTGTTGTTGGTGACACTATAGTAGTCAGGAAACTGATCGGTTTATCTAAAGAGGGCTTCAAGTAATCTAGGATGATCCGTACATAGGTGTTTTCTGATGTGCTACCACTCGAAGGGGTACCAACAGGGGTTACAAGGGTGGCCAATAGATGTGTTCTTAAGAACCACTTGTATTTACTGCGTGTATCAATCCCTCAACCGTGGGTTTATGCACGTAACGACGGATCTCTATGGGCTAAAGACGTTGAAATACGTCTCTACCCTGAAAAACATTTAACCCACACTTTCTACCGAGGAAATTTCTCTGATACCACTTGTAATATACCAGATATAAAAAGTATGCATAACATAAATAAAATGCTAGAAATGGCAGAATAACAACAATATAACCAGAAAAATCACCACAATAGCACTGAAATGATATAAGAACAACAACAGAAATAGAACTTTGATTATGAAATCAATGTTCATGGGCCTCTTCGAGGGGGCAAGCTCTAGTTGAGCAACGCTCTATTACAATATTATCCAAGATAGGGTTCTCATACCCTCAACTCCTATTTATAGTAATATGTCTACTAAAAGAAGCATCTAGAGGAAGATCCTTCTAGAAGTGGAATCGTCTATTAGGTATTCTTACATCTTCCTTATTCTATTTTATTGAAAGGCCTTATTAATATTGACCTTTATTACAACCGAATATATTGTTCTACCTATGTATGGGTTAGGACCCTAACACAATGAGATTCCTACCTTTAAGAAAAACTTGAACTGCAACCTATTTTCTAACACTAATGCACACCACATAATTATATTATTGGTGTAGTTTTCAGGTCAAAAAGGAAGGCATCCAAATAATAGAGAAAACAATGGGAAGTGTGTGGAGAATGTGTCAAGACATTGGCTAGATTTCCAATTTATGAATGGTGAGATACATGACTTGGATAAAGATCATTTTGAAAATCAATAAAAAGGTGCATTAAATAAATAGGCATTAAGAGTGGCACTCATGTCTAGTTAGTGGCAAATTTGCACTCATACATGATAGAAGTGTATACTTAAATGCATTTGTTGGGTGCATTTTGTGAGTACATGCATATATATCATTTCATGGAAATAATCATACTAATGGATGAAATGTTGCTAACTCATGGAGTTGAGAACATTTAAAGAGTTGTTATACATTGCAACAACAAATTTGCAAGTCAAGTAATCACATGAGCATTGACTATAGGAATTTTTCTGTTCAGAAAAAGAAGTAATGAACTTACTAATATTAATTATGAACAAGTGTATGCATAGAATGATAATTCATTCTATCTAGTAAATTGTTTTGTATTTTTGATTGAATTGATCAGTGTAGACAATTCTAAGATCATGTTATAAGGTTTTTATACATATTGCAAGGAAAGTATGATGTACATGAAATACTGAGAATTTTGTTGGATGAATGCAATATAGAATCATCACAGGAAAAATGGTATTCAACATGGTGCTTGCTGAAAGCCATAAGGAAGACTGCATCCTATTATTACAACAACAATTGAAAAAATAAAAATATTATGAATTAGAATTTCATATTTTGGGAAAAGTCGAATTCGTTATGAAATCAATTTGATTTCTAAAATGGAATTTTTATAATGTTCTCTCATGATAACTGCATGTGTGTGATTCATATGAGACAATCTTGATTAAATTTGGAATGTTGGGAAAGAACAACTATTGTTGAGGACACTAAATCCCTATAATTGTAGAACCTTAGTGGGGTTCTGGTAATGGGTTATCACTCTCATTGTGTGTGAAATTCTTGGCAATATGGATTGTTGAAGGACTTCATAGAAATGAAGGGATGCCTGAGCCTAAAAGGGTGAGTGAAACAAGGAGGAGGCAACCCAAGGTTTCTTATGGCATGGTAGCTTCCATAAGGAGGGTGTGTCAAATGGAACAATGAGATGAATTATTCCTAGAAGAAGCTCTATGAAATAGAAAAATTGACTTCCAGTTGTAGTATGAATACCAAAATTGGTGCTGGAAAGTAGAGCACCAGATGGATAACAAACATCCAATAGCTAAATCTTGGATATTTTTAAAGGATTGGAATGGTACATGGTATATAATGCACTAAGGATAGTGCATAAATAAGGGGAGGGGATTGTATTACCCCTAGGCTGAACCCCAAATTGTAAATGAAAAGGTACTTAACCTGGTGAGTTATTTTATATCATTTTCATGCACCTTCCATAGTATAGTGTGCACATGTACTGCGCACTAAAATGATGAAGTGTGAACATTCCAAGATACCCCGCACAATAAACTTAAGTATGCACGATTTTGAGGCCAAGGAGCCTTTGTGTATATGTTGTGTGTTATAGGCTGGTGAGGGAGTTATTATAAGCTAGGAGGTTTATGTCTTGAATTAGGCCAGAGAGCCTAGATGCTAAAGGCTAGTGAACCTATTTTTGTATATGTATTATCATTAATATAATACATCACTATGTGCATATCGACCACAATAAAAGATTATGGGGGACTAAACTTCACTAGTGAGAGAAAGGGGGGGCTAAAATTTAAGGATAAGGGAATAAGCTAGGGAGATTAAGCCAAAAAGGAATATTATATTAATATTCCTTAAAGTATAAAGTATGGATAATTATTTTATCCTAATGTTCTAAGGATAGGGACAAGTGGGCCAAAGTAGTCCTCAACATGAAAAGTGTCAAGTTGGGAACATGCATACATATAGTTTGGACTTAGTTCATTTGTCCATTTATTCCATCATCATTTACTCACTCATTCAACTGTCCTTGGTACCTTCATGTACCTATACTTATACACATATCTGTGCTCGTAACGGTACCTGTACCTATACTAGTATCTTTACCTATACCCATAACCATACATGTATTTGCACCTGGTTATCTTGGGAGATGGACTGAAGAGGTAGGTTGTGAGGCCCATGGGATACTGAAGAGGTGGGTTGTCAAGATCATGAGCAATTTATCTCTAGGTGAGAGAATTGATGGGAATTGATTTCCCAAAGGTGCCAAACTGTAGCTATAGGGCTCTAAGAATTCATGTTTGGCCTATTGTTGAGGCACCAGAAAGGAAGTGGGGAAGCCAAAGGAATGTTGAGTAGAGAAGGGGCACACTTCCTAGGGTGGGACAATCATGTGGGGAATGAGGGACTGTAGGCTGTTAGTTTGAGTTGGCATCTGTGACAAAGTTTTTCCTGTTGTATGAGATACATCATCTTGGTTAGGAATCCCTTTACCCGAGTGGAGTTTATTCCCATCTCTGGGGTGACCCACTGCTAAGAGTGATGAGCAACATGGTCTAAGGATAGGAGGTTCATGGAAGGTCTGCATGCAGTTGGTGATATTTTTACCAAGATAAGTGTCAATTGTGTGTTAAATTACATGTTGCATTATTAATTATGTGTGTTTTTTTATGGGTTTTTCCAATGTGTGTTGCACATATATTTTTATTATTATTCTGTATGAATCTGTGCATTTGAAGAATGCATTTGTCTATTTAAAGTTTTATATATAAAGTTCCATAAGAGTTTCTGTGTGTATATATTTTTATTTTGTATACAGTTCAATTTTTGTTTATGTGTCATAGTCCAAATGGATAATGGGGATGTTACACAAACTCAGGAGGTCGAATTCAACCAATTTCCAAAAGATAGAATCAGTTGTGCTAAATTTTAGAACTGTCTGCCAGAAAAAAGGACCAAATTTTCTGAAAGATAGGGGTCAAATATTTGATCATATCTTTCGAATCCTGACAAATGTTACAAAATTGGAGGAGGTGTTTGTAGATGAGCTCGTCCTAGAGAAAAAATTCCCTTTGTTTTTGGAAATTTGTCTCCAGCTCTTCGGGATACACATCCAAAAAACATGTCTAAAAAAGGAAATAAGGATACCAGAAAAATGGGGTGTAAAGGATCCTTTTAATCTCTCAATCTGTGACATATGTGAAGAAAATAAAAGAGGTTAATGTTATTTGGCTTGTTTTTGACAATCAACTATTTCGTATTTCTAAAATCCATCACAGTTTGTCTGGAAAAAACTTTTGAAGATGACTGGTAAAACAGTAAAAATATGCAACAAATCTGATTTTGACCATCTTAAATATGAAACAAAGAATATTTTAGAATCATAGATCTTGAGCGAATTTCGACCATGTTGTTGTGAAGAGTCACCAGGTACATCTGGGAAGAATCTTGATTCATCCTATGCATCGTTGGTCAACTCTGTCACCTTTGCATAGAAAATTTTGGTTATTTCTATGCAAGTGCTACCTACAACATTTGCATAGAAAACTTAATTTCGTTGTAATTCATGCAGGTCCAAGTGGAAAAAAATGACTGGGAACCATGTATTTACCTCTAAACTAATTTTCCATTCACCTCTATGTACTTACAATACTTGCATAGAAAATTTTATACGCAAGTGTTGTACATGACAATTCTTATAAAAAACTACAGAGATGGTTTTTTGCTTATCATCCTTCTGTAAATTAGGGGTACAAAGGATGTAAAAGGCTACAACAAATATTTCACTTGAAAAAAAACATCACTCCTTTTATCACCATTACACTTTGCACTTTCTCACAGTGGACAATATTTCCATAAACTAAACAAAACGTGTAATGACCCTGTTTTGCAACACCTACAACATAATGATTTTTTGGCTAATTTTTATCAAAATCTTCCTTATACATTTTTAAAACTCTTTAGAGGATTCCAAATCATTGGCATTTGTGTGTTGATATGCTCATAATCTATTCTTTTGGAAGACTAAATTGTTTCACAACCTTTCATATTTCAATAGCTTATTTGAATGAGACTGTTAATAACATAGAGAAGTATTGAAGTAATGAGCATTGTAAAAGAACAAATTATACAGTGCGAAAAAAAATCTTACAAAATTTTCTAAAAATATGTAACACTGAGGTAGAAGGAAAATTAGAGAAGAAAATAGTCAATCATCTCCATATGAGGAGATGTACAAGTAGAGAATTCAGAATGAATGCCAACATTGGAGACTTTAATATTGGTGATATTATACTGGACTTAGGATCTGAAGTAAATGTTTTACCTAAGAAGACATGGCAGTGTATGTGAGAACCCACCTTAGGCTATTCACCTGTCCATTTGAAATTAACAAACCAACATAAAGTTTTACCAATTGGAAGATTTAAAGGTGTGACGGTAGATTTAGATGGAGTGTGCACTATGGCAGACTTTGAAGTAATAGAGATAGTAGATGGAACAACACCATATCCAATATTGCTTGGATTGGATTGGGCATTTGATAACCAAGCCATAAGAAATTTGAAGACAAGGAAAATGACATTTGAATAAGGAGAATATAGAGTCATTTTTCCATTAGACCCTTTAGAAAGACAAAGGTTTGTAGAACCCACTTGCTTAAATATAGAAGATATAAATCATTTGTAAAGAACTACTTTGTGAGAAGAATATTATGCTAACCCAACTGCAGATGGGGTACTCAGTTGGAGAAGCATCACATCATGTGCTTCCGAATCAGATATAGGTCTAGAGAATTGGTAGAAAAGATTACATGAAGCTTCCACAAGAATATGTGCAAGAATAGATTGCACAATAAGATGGGGTGTTACAAAGATAAGAGAACCTACCAATTTTCATGGGGTAAATGACCTAGAGGAATTTATGACAAAATATGAAGAGAAAGTATTAGAAAATTAGAGTCTATTAGACCTAGATATTGCACTCAAGGATACACCTGCAATATGGTGGGGTGCACACAAAGAAACCATGCAGGACTAGTATCAATGTAAACAACTACTGTGCATTATATTCAACACAGAACATGGGAGCAATAAAATGCAGAGGTATGATGGACAAGGAGAACCAACAAAAAATTTGGAGAAGTGCATATCACAATGGAGGATGACACCACCAGAAGAATGGACTCATCACTTTATCCATACATTGGAAGGAATACTAGAGAACTAGTATGTAGACGAGGAGATGCGGAGAGGTACTACAGAATGAACAACACTACAACAAAAATTTCTAGTAAATTTTTCATTTGAACATAAGAACCCCAACATTGATTCAACATTGGAGCTTATAAGATATGTGATATTTATTGATAAATCATAGGTTGAACTCATGACAGAGTATCAACAATAGAATAGACAAACATTCAAAGAACAACTGTCATGCTATCATGTTGAAGAAGAAGCACTAGATGAGGATGATCTGCGCAACATTCAAATTAGAGAAATTGAAGGAGAAAGAGATGTGGAAGGTCCATCTCTAGAGCCATAAGTATTTTTTGCACCAATAAAAGTTAATAAGTCAACATTGGGACAACTGATAATCCTAAATGGAAAGTATTGGATACTATTGGGATGAACAAATAGTAGAAATAATAACAGAGTTATTGTGCGAATACAGTGACCTGTTCCCAACTACCTTTATAGAGATGAAAGGAATAACATGAGAGATAGGAGAGATGAAGATACCTCTCAAATTTGAGGTAGGACCTGTCAAACAAAGACGTTACAGACTGAATCTAGTATACAAGCAAAAAGTGAAGGTAGAAATTGATAGAAATTGGTATAATTGAACTAGTAGAAGAGTCTAAATGGATAATTCCTATGGTATTCTAGGAAAAGAAGCAAGGGGGGATAAGTATTTGTGTAGACCTGAGGAAACATAATGATGCTTGTTTACATGGCCCTTTCCCTACCCATTTTATAGATGAAGTCTTAGATAATGTGGGAGGCTAGGAAGCATATTCATTTATAGATGGATTCTGTAGTTACCATCAGATCAAAATATCTCCAGAGGACAGATATAAGACTAACGTTTCCACAGAATGGGGATCCTACCAATACAAAGTCATGGCATTTGGGCTGAAGAATGCACCAACCATTTTTTCAAGAGTAGTCAAATCTTCTTTTAAGGAATTCATACATCATTGTCTAGAAGTATATATGGATTATTGGACTGTGTATAACATGTTAAAAGATCATGTAGAAGTGTTAATAATAATGTTGGAAATATGTAGGCAATATAATATATCATTGAATATCAAGAAATGCATTTTTGGGACAACTTTTGGAATATTGTTGGGACATATAGTCTGTAAACAAGGTTTACTAGTGGATCCTGATAAGATTGCAGTCATTGTCAATTTACCACCACCAAAGTCAGTGCGCTAGTTAAGCGAAACTCTAGGACATACAAGATATTAAAGGAAATTTATAAAGGGGTATGCACAAATTACTGCAGCAATGAAAAAACTATTAAAGAAGGATATCAGATTTCATTGGAATGAGGACTTTCAACAAGGTTTGGACACCTTAAAAGAAAATATGGTCACAACACCTATCCTAGTATTCCTAGATTGGGAAAATACATTTCATGTGCATGTAGATGCATCAAACATAACACTTGGAGAAAGTCTGGTGCAACCAGGAGAAGGGGAATGAGACCACCCCATAGCATTTGCAAGTAGAAAATTGTCAGAATCTGAGCAAAATTACAACACCACAGAAAGAGAAGGCCTAACCATGGTATATGCACTTCAGAAGTTCATGAACTACTTATTGGGTAAACACTTTAATATGTTCACAGATCATTTTTCTCTCAAATATTTAGTCAACAAGCCAATGTTGGGGGGGAGTGTTATAGTAAGATTTACCTCACCCTATGCAATCTTGCCCAGGGGGCCTTTTTCCATTTCCCTATGTAGACTTATCATCCCTGCTTGTAAAATCTAGAGCCAAAAATAAATATTTTTCCACTTGTATGCATCTTGCACACTATACAACATGCGTATATGCAGGCTGGTCCATTACAACCCGCATACATCAGGATTTGTGCCAAAAATGAAAATTAATGTCAGGTTTCCATGTCACAACAAGATATCTATGATCCTTGGCCTTCCATATACTGGAAACGTTCCAACTCGGCCCTTCAAATCTATTTGAAGGCTATAAATGGGACAATTCCGAGCTATGGAAAAGGAGAAAGAATTGAACTTTGAGAGAAAAGTTACTCTGGAGAAATTATTTACTTCATATTGATTTTGCATCCCTTTGTCCTTTAAGTCTGAACACCATGTTCAACCCCCAAGATCTTCCCTTATTGATTGAGAACCTCATTACTTCTCTATGATGATCTTTCCTTTGGTGGAGGATTGAAGTGGGGGAGGCCCAGCTAGAAGGAACTTAGTTTCTCGGTTTCGAACCGTACCGACACAGAAGTCTGTAGTATTTTCACTTATGCTGATCATTTATTAATAGAAATACTCATTTCCCATCCAATGGATATCTTTCAAATATATGATTTATTATCGATGGGCACATTTGTTATGTATATTGACGGATTATCCTATCTAATGTGCTAACCTTTTATATTATCAGCATATGCTTTCTTTGCTTGTTTGTTGAGAACTAGTTGCAGGTATAAAGATTTGGGTCAAAATTCTCAACGATGGACATCATCTAACATCTGAATGAGGTAGGCCTCTTTCTTATCTCGCTTGCATATTGGTTTATATAGCATGTTTTTGGGATGGAGTTTATTTCTGCAGTCGTTTCCATCTATTGTGGTTTACCCTAGCCATAGAGAGAATTTCCTCATAACAGAATTGGCGACCATAATGGAGATTGAATCTTCTCTCTTAGGGTTTGGATTACTTTTCTCCTTAGATCTCTCTCGTTTATATTGTGGTTCTTTTCGTATCATTGCTTGACAGTTCTTGTTCACTATGGGTCTGAGTTTTTAGCCTTTCTCCCTTGCCTGGCCTTGTTTTGAAGCATATATGTGCCTTTTTCCTTGACATTCGCGTACATATGTTGTCTGCATCACAGCAAGATGCATATATACGCTCTGTTTTCCTAAACAATCATGTACATCAACTTTCCTTTCCTTTTTGCTTGGTCTGGTAATTTTTGGGTGGGATTTGATGTCTGCTGAGCCTTCTTGGGTCTTTGTAGTACTAGTTAAGTTCTTATGGGATGACAAGAAACTCTTATTTGGTTGAATTTATGGGCAGAGTCTTTCTCATCATCTTTTCATTTTTTATTTTCCTTGCACATTGGGCTAGGTGTTTTGCTGCTTGGTATTCTTATTGAGTAATATCTTTCTATACACAGTAGGATTATATATCAATTTGATTTTCAGTCCATGCATTTTTGGTTTTGTTATATTGAAAATACAAAAACAAATAAGCATTTTGCATTGCTTGGCATTTTTTTTCTTTTGAGTCTTGTTCATTAGCTTAGTGAATTTAGTGAAAGATTGCATTTTACTTTAGAATTACAGAGTTAAAATTGAAAATTGCATTTGTTTTCATAAGCATATCATTCATTGAAAGTTAAAGTTAGGACTTTGCATTATTTTCATATTTACTTTTCTTGCAGAGTCATAACATCATTAGTTTCACTACCATAACTTTTTGAGTAATCACGACCACTAAAATTAATGTTATAACTTAAAATTGATTAGTCACGATTGTAGTTTCTAGGGTACAAAAACTAGATTAGGATTTAGTGCCTTGGAATAGGATTTTATGAGTAAACTTCTCCAAGGCAATTAAATCAACATATGTGTCTGAGAAAGGGAGTGGAGAAATCCATTGTATAATTGGTAATATTAGGAGGCTTCACTCACATTGGAGTTAATCACAAGGTCACGTGAAGTTGGTTGAAGGGATATCCCCATGATACCTTCCTAGCGTCAGAGATATTTCTAGGGATTTATTCATATCTGTGGATCTTGTTAGTGCCCTTACCTCCATGAGATATGGTGCTTTCAAGGTTTTGTTCTTTGCTACCCTACCCATATGGTGGACCTGACTTACAACTGCTTGCCTGTGCATCGGTTATACAGTGGTTTATGAGTTGCTTAACTTAGGTGTCTTATAGGTTACTTGAAAGGGTTATTTTGTAGGTACCCTAGGTCAGATAAGGGTTGGACAACACACAACCTTTATGGAGGATTACCTCTCTGGGGGGATATGACCAACTAGTTGTTAAGCCCACGAGGGCCCTTATAACTAGTTATGTTACCTCCAATCTTTAGCAGGGAGTCTCATTCCCCTCTTGGGTGAGACATACCTTCTTTAGGGAGGGAGGCCACTCAACCACTTTACCTCGTTTGTATGCATATTGGCCATTTGACTTTTTGTGTGCTCTTTGAATACTAGTTGGACTTAGGATAATGTTTTATCTTTAGTGTCTTAATTGATCATGGATCCAGACCAACCTCCCCACCAGTCCCGTCGATTGTTACAGTTACCACCGGATTTTGAGTCTTTTCCTTCTAAAAGGCGTAGAGTTATTAGGCATGGTACACACACCTCCACCGTTCAAACTTGTGATTATACAAGGATTAGTACTAAACCTAGTCTTCAAAACACTAGGATCCCTTCGACTCCCATACCCACTATAGTTAATGGCACCCCTTTGTGTTATAACCCTAATTTGCACCAGACATGCTTACTTAGCATCAGGCCATCTCAGATTCCTTCTTTGCCAAAACATTGTTGAACAACTCTTCTTAAAAACCCCTTTTATAAATGCCCATGCGCCCTGCTACATTACTGCACATGTGTACACACTAGCTGACCCAAGACAACCTGCATGTACCTACAAAAGCATGAAAAAAGGAAAGTTGCTAACGGAACACACAACTTTGGGTAAGTTAACTAAACCTTTCGACCATGCATGGTTGGAAATTCGACCAAATACCTRGCTTCTTCCAGCCTATAAAAGAAGGGTTAGGGGTCCCATTTGGAAGAGGAGAATCATAGTAAAGAAACTATACCCGATTGCGCATTCCCTTTGTCCCAACCCTTAGCCATCCTTGTGCAAAGAGAAGTATAGAGCAAAGAAGTTGGAGGACAGTTGAAGAGGAGCCCAGGACTAGGTTCGTGGAGCAGTGGTTGACTTCACCATTGTAATTTTCTTTAGTGAAGTTAATAATAAATAAGTACTTTTCCCGTCCCACCATATGAGGTTTTCATGGTTTATTGCATACATGTTGATTAAATATCTAACCCATTAATCTGTAGATCAAATGCATGTGGAGTTATTTGTTTGTCTGATGTGAATGCAAGTCATCCTTGGGAGGAGAGCTGTAGTCAAAGAGTGACCAAGCATGAAGAAGGATCGATATCAAATGCCCGAAATAAGGTATGCTCACTTGACCTTCTTAACTACATATTTGCTTAAGAATAATGCAGATTAGGTCCAGGATGACGATAGAAAGTAGGAATCTTTAGGTCTTTTTTGCATGCATGATAAAACCCTAAGTGATTTTCCGTAGAGGGATTTCCCACTCACAACAAAATTGGCGACTATACTAGGGATCTCTAGGGTTTCTGGGAATATTTTTTGGGTATTTTTAAAAACTGGTTTCATTCCTTGTTTTTAAAGTTTCTGCAAAAGTCTGAGCTAACAGAGATTCTAGTCTTCCATACTAGTTATCTCTGTTTCTTTGCTTGACTGCATTTTTTTTTCTGAGACCCACAGAGGTACACAAGGCCTATATAAGGTCTTCTTTAATGTACCCACGCCCTACCTTCCCACAACCCACGTGTACACGCTCGCTAAGGAAGTGTTAGTCACGTGTATGATTCCAGAAAATTTCTCTTACAAAGGCACTCATCCTCTCCCCTGTCAAGAATAATCCTTCTCAAGGGTTTTCTGAAACTCTTTCTAGTCTTTGTTGTTTGCAATCTATAGCTTAGGTTTACCTCAGATTGGCTTGTTCTATGAAAATTTCCTTCAATTTTTTTCTTTTTCTGTCAAAGTAAGTTTCTGAGTCTTCAAGAGATTCTGGTTCTCAATACTAGTAGTCTTTGTCAGTGCTTGACTGCTTGTAGTTTCATTTTTTGAAGAGTTGCAGAGGTACACGCAGCCTACATAAGGTCTGCATGTGTGTACACATGCTCTGACCTTACACATCTCGTCTGCACATGCTGGTTGTTGAATTGTCAGTAGTGTGCCTCTTGAGAAATGTTTTTGGTTTAAGGAGAGACAATCATCCTTTCCTTGTCAAGAGTTATACCTCTCAGCATTCGTGGTCTCTGTCATAGCATCTTAGCCTAGGTTTGGACTCTATTATAGCTTGCTTTTTCATTTAAAATATTTCTTGTGTTTCCTAGCTTTTTAAACTTATTTTTAGCTTGAAATTTTAAGAAAAATGAGTTGCATTTTGAAAAAAAAGTCCCCCTCATGGTCAAGGGGGCCATGAATCATGCATTCATCAGTTTCTTTTAGAATATTTTGTTATTTCTTCTTTGATTGGAAGAAAATATATAAAAAAAAAACTTTGTTTGTTAGATCTCTTTCTTTCCTGTCATTTTCTTTGCATTGTTATTTGAAAAAGAAAATGAAATTAGCACAGCGTTGTGTTTTCTTCTAATTTTAAAAAGCATTTCAAAATAAAAATAAAAATATATATATATATATATATAATCATTCTTTGTGAGTGTTCATATAGATTTCATTATTTTTTGCAAGAGTCTTAACAACATCAGTTGCACTACTGTACCCTTTTTGAGTAAATCAAGCCAGTAAAAAGAACGCTAATTAAAATTTACTAGACTTTATGTTTGTAGGATCCATCAACTAGATTAGGCTAGAGCCTTGATTTAGGTTGGAGAGGAAACTCTTCAAGGCTATAAAACAAACATACGAGTATGTGCTAAGGAGTGTAGAAATCCAGTATCATGAAAACTATCTGGGACCCCCCTCTAACATAGGGGATAAACACGAGGTCGCGTGTGGAAAGGTAGTGGAGATAACCCCTCCAAAGTTGTACCAAGCGTAGTGGGGAACGTATATACAGGACTTGTCTTGGGATTCCGTTGATCACATTTTCCACAGATCTTCATGGGTCTTGAGACCATTTGAGGTCCTCAGTTGTCTTCCAGAACACCTACTTTCGATACCCTTGATAGGTTTCGAGCTTGATACCCTGCTTATTGCGGTCCACCCGACTGTCGACTATACCTGCCTGGTGATTGCTCATGAGCTGGCAACCTAGTTGCCTTTATTTTAGAGACTTACACAGGTGACTGCGGGGGTATACCGTAGTACCTAGGTTAGACATCAAGCCACACTTTGCAAAGTAGAATTGGAGGGTGCTTCCGTATTTGAGTTTCACTTACATTGGTAAGTTGCTCTAGTGTTGGTTGGTGTAATTGTTCTTCCAACTAGTTAGTCATTTGCTTGATTTGCCTTTAGGAACTTTTAGTGTGTGCTTTGTTCTCCCTAGTTTTCCATAGTGAGTTAGTCAGTTGTGGCTTTGGGTCTCTGACCTAGGATGGTAGACCACCCACTCCACTGGTTGAGAGGAATTTTTCAGTCCTCCTCTTAAAAACGCGGAGCCGCCTCTTTACATGCATTGTTTTGATAACAATGGTTCTTCAGAGTTAGTGTGTGAGAATTTTACAGACTTGAACGATCTTGCAAAGGGAGAACCTATGCATAAGATATTCATGGCTAAATTTCTTGGCAATACCAACCAAGGAGCCCCATAACAAGGGTATTCTTGTGCTTTTCCCTTCTTCGGAAACGTTGGTGTCCCTTTGATGGCCACTTTGTACATTCCTGGGTTGAATGTGGGACTACCGGTTTGGTTGGGTACCATTCCAAATGTCCCAAATTCTCTTGACACTTCTT
>SNQJ01S0074581.1:48509-59421 GCA_010110895.2 Picea sitchensis | reverse complement strand
TTGTTTTCTGTTTTGTTTTTCCGCTTTTTATTAACACTCTTGTTGCTATAGATGTTCTGCCTTGGTGAACCCTGCAAGGCATGCAGAGCGGTCTCTATTTTGCTCATCTGCTGACAGATTGACCGAGAACAAAGAGGTGGGGGGCATTATAGTCTCCCCTGTTAGAAATTGCTTGTCCTCAAGCAATTCCAAACTTGTCTCTTGGACCACATGTTCATTCTCCCACTTGGCATCCTCAATGGGTAAATCCTTCCATTTAATCAGGTACTCTTTGATGCTTCTCTTCCGGAGCCTCTTCTCTCAAACCTCCAATACCTCTTTCAGAATCAGAACCAATTGCCCCTCTTCATCTAGAGATTGCAGCACCTCAAGGGGCATGATGTGTTGGCCGATGGCCCTCTTCAGGCATGACACATGGAAGACATTATGTATCCTGCTACCTTGTGGGAGCTCCAGTTCATAAGCTATGACCCCGACCTTCCTGCTGATCTTGTAGGGCCCAAAAAAACATGGTTGGAGCTTCTCCGCCCTGCTCCTTTTTATAGAATCCTGCCTGTATGGTTGGAGCCTTAGGTAAACTAAGTCACCAACCTCAAAAGTGCACTCAACCTTGTGTTTATCCACTTGGACCATCTGCTAGTTTTGTTCCCTTTGTAAATGATCCTTCATCTCCTTGAGGATATCCTGACTCTGTTGTACCCAGTCATGTACCATCAGAGCCCTACTGTCACCAAAAACAATATCTATGAAAGAGAGTGGATCATAGTTGCATAATGCTTTGAATGGGGTCATGCCTATGGACATGTGATGGGTGGTGTTGTAGCAATATTCCCCCAAATGTAGCCATCTGACCCACGCCTTCTGCTACCCTGCCACATAATTCCTGAGATAGCGTTCCACCCATTTGTTAACTATTTTGGTCTATCCATTCGTCTAAGGATGATAGCTAGTACTAGGACTCAATGTCGTACCAACTAGCCTGAATAATTCCTGCCAGAATGTACTCATGAATCTGATATCCCTGTCACTGACAATGGTTTTGGGTAGGTTGTGCAATTTGAAGATCTCCCTGAAGAATAATCCAACCACCTGTGTTGCACTGAAGTCTGTAGCAATGGAGAAGAAGTATGCAAACTTCATCGACCTGTCCACCACTACGAAAATGCAGTCCTTCCCCAGTGCCTTTGGAAACCCTGTGATGAAATCCATGGATATGCTTTCCCACTTGTGCTCTGGGATGGGTAGGGGTTGCAATAGTCATGTCGAGTGAGTGTGCTCATCCTTATTCTCCTAGCAAGTAGTACACTCCTTGATGTGATTCATCACATCCTCCTTGAGGCCCTTCCATGAGAACATCTCCCTCACCTGTCTGTATGTCTTGCCAATTCCTTGGTGACCTGCCATTGGTGAGTCATGACATGCCTGCAACACTTTTGCCTTATAGGACGATTCAGGAACCAAAAAGATTTGGCCCTTATAATAGATGAGGCCATCAATGACCCTAAATTTATCGTCTTGTATTTGCCCGTCCATTACCTGACAAGTGAACTAATTTTCTGAGTATTCCATCACCAAGTGGTCTTTCCAATCAACTAACACATCTGTTATGGAATAAATTGATGGTCTTTTGGACAATGCATCTACCACCATGTTGTTTTTTCCCTTTGAAAAATTCAATGTCAAAGTCATATGCCTGTATTCTGCTTACCCATTTTTGTTGCCTTTCATTTAAGTCCTTCTGATCCAAGAATTACTTAAGACTATTATGATCTGATTTCACCACGAATCATGCACCTACCAAGTATTTCCTGAATTTGGCCAGAGCGTGCATGATGACCAACATCTTTTTGTCATATATGGTGTAAAGTAACTCAGGTCCCCTGAGTTTTCGACTCTCACAGGCAAGAGGGTGCCTATTTTGCATTAGTACGACCCTAATACCTTCTCTTGATGCATCACACTCCAAGGTGAAGGGTAGGCCGAAATCTAGTAGGGCTAAGACTGGGCATGTGCTCATCACCTTTTTCATCTTATCGAAAGTGAATTGGGCCTCCTCACTCCATTTGAAAGCTCCCTTTTTGGTCAAATCGATCAAAGGTGCACAAAGTTGTGGGAATCCTTTGACAAACTTCATGTAGTAAGTGCAAATCCCTAGAAATCCCCTCAACTCTGTAAGGGTTTTAGGTGTAGGCCACTCCATTATGGCCCGAATATTCTCTTGATGTACCTATACCCCTTTTTCTCCAATGATGTGTCCCAAGTAAAGAACCTATGTCATTCCAAATTCACATTTGGACTCCTTAGAAAACAATGACTACTTCTCCATGATAGATAGAATTTGGTGCACATGGCGAAGGTGTTCCTCCCACGTCTTGCTATAAATGAGCAAGTCATCAAAGAATACTAAGAGATGCTTTCTCAACTATTTTTTGAAGACATGGTTCATACAAGATTGGAATGTGGTTGGGGCATTGGTTAACCCAAAAGGCATCACTAAGAACTCATAGTGACCATAATGATACCTAAAAGTGTTTTTTGGGATGTCCTCCTCCCTCATTTTGATTTGATGGTAGCCAAAAGGTAGGTCATTTTTTGTGAAATAGACAGCCCCATGCAGCTCGTCCAACATCTCATCAATCCTTGGTATAAGATACCTATTTTTTATTGTTTTCTTATTTAATGCCCTGAAGTCAATGCACATGTGCATGGTTCCATCCTTCTTCTTGACCAACACCACTAAAGAAGCAAAAGGGCTAGAGCTCAGCCTGATGTGCCCCATATTCAAGAGTTCTTTGATTGCCTTCTCTATCTCATCTTTGTACTTCTTCATATGTCTATACGGTGTGGTGATGAATGGTTTTTCTCCTGCCTCCAACTCAATGATGTGCTCAAACCCCTTGTCTGGTGGCACCCCTGGTGGAATAGGTCCAAACACTTTGTTGTGTTTGTCAATGATTTCCTGGATTTCTGGTGTGTAGTGAACCTTGCCCTGCTTGTCCACACATGCCAAAATTCTGCATTCAGCTGCATATACTATCTCTTCTCTCCTGAAGATGGCCTCCATCCTCTTGGCCATAACTACCTTGGCTTAGTTACCTGTCATGCCTCAGAGCACTACCTTTCATCCACCCTCCTCTGTGAAAGACATCTCCATGGTCTTGTAGTTGGTGGCGATAGGCCGCAACGTATTGAGCCACTGAACTCCAAGGATTATGTTAATATCCGAAAGGTCCATCACATAGAAATCCTATACCAACTCATGCCTACCCAATGTAAGCTCCATGCCTAGAATGTAGTTGTCACAAGGCATGGTGCTCCCACTTGCTACCTCCACCTTGAACCCTTCAAATTAAATCGTGGGTATATGCCTCCTCCATAACAATGTTGAATCAATGAATTTGTGAGAATCTCCCCCATTAATCAATACTGACACCCTTTGTCCCTGCAAGACTCCTCTCATCCTAAAAATATTGTACTTGGGCACCCTATTGATGGATGCCAAGGTGGATCTCTCCTCAACCGTACTGTCATGACTTGTGGTCTCCTCCTCTGTAGTCTTCGTGGTGTCTGCTTCCATATTCTAGATGTGGCCAAAATCCTCCTCCTCCTCATTGTCTGAAGTTACCTCTATGTAGTGTACTTGGCCACGACCCATGCATTTGTGTGATGGGTTCCATGGCTCTTTGCAAGTGTATTATAGTTGCTTCCTTCTCAATTCCCTTCTGGTATTCTCATCCAATCTGCCTTTTCCCTTGTCAAACCCCCTTGGGTCATGTCCTCCTGAGTTCATTGGAGGTCTTTGATCTCTTCCTCCTGTGTTAAGAGGTGGTCTAGGCACAAATTTCAACTTTCCAGCTGGTCCTAGGTCTCTTGTCCTCCAAATAGCATCCTATAGGTTGGTAGGCTTAAAATCATTTACCAAACACTTCAAGGGTTCCATCAACCCTTCAGTGAAGAGAATCATGATTTTGGTCTGTGATACATCCTGTACCATGATCACTAGCCTCTGGAATTACTCAATGTACACCTATGGTTCTCCTGTCTGTCTAAGTTGTGTGAGTTCTTGGAAATATAACTCAAGATCCCCCTAGTCAAACATGTCAATGATTCTCTGAGTGAACTCTATGTATGCCACTATATGATTGTGGCCTAGTGTGGTCAATCCATGATACCACTAATCATGAGCTTTTCCATCTAAGTACATGGTGTAAAATTTGATGGCTTCCATCTCCTTCATGGGGTCAAGTTGTAGATAAGTGTCCATCTTTTGTACCCATGCATGTGTTTTCATCTTGGTCGTACCATCAAAGTAGGGAATCTCCATCTTCCCAGCTCTGCGCTCAAACTCATACTTGCTCATGTGGTTCAGTCTAGGCTTGTTTCTGAATTTGAATTGACAGTATTGATCTAGGTACATCTGCCTCTGAATCGTCATACTCAAATCGTTGTACTCCCTGGTACACTGTGTCATTTGCTCAACAAATTCATCCACCTGTTCATGTTGTGCATGTTCATCTGTGAACGTGGGAAAGTATGGTCTACGTGTGTCCCTACTACCTATCTATCCATGTGGTGTGCTCCCTCCATGTCTTCCCTCAGACTGATGATAGGGAACATGTTCTGGATTATACATGTTTCCACTCTATGATCCACCAGTCTCCCTGTTTTCATACGTCTTTGGACCTTTCCCCTTGTGAGTCATCTGTAACAATATCCGGGCTATCCTTGACTGGTTCTCATCCACTTTCCTCAGGTTCTCATGTACCTTATTTGAGGTCTCAGTGATTTCTGTTTGTCCCCTGCGGTTTGCATCATAGTTCTCATGCAAGTTGATGACCAATTTACTTTCTGTTTGGTTTATGGATTTATGGAATTCCTATGATAAGAAAGCTAAGAATTAGGGCTCAATGTCATCACCTGAACCCTCCATCTCAGCCTCTGTTTCACTTGCATGTTTCTTCCTTTGGCCCATATAGATACCACTGTAGCTCTGCATGTGCTAATCCTCACGGGATGGGAGGATCAGAGCTCTAATACCATTGTAATGTTCCCAAGCCAATTTTTTTGCTTGGGGACACTAGCTAACCACTGAACTAACTGTTGATTGTTTGTATTTGCAGGATGGCCACTGATATTTCGGCCTTAGGGTTTATATTTAGTTTTTCAACACAATTTATCAAGATTCATTTAACACAATGCAAGATTTCATCAACATACAAGATATGGAACCACAAAACATAAATTTGGCCTCTTTATTAGGAAATAACAAGAACCTTATAGAATATATGAGAAGATCTGGAATAACATCAGATGGCTCCAAAAATAGAAAATATGAGCTCCTACAAAATGCTCCCGGAACACAAGATAAGCCTCCCAAAGGCTGAATACAATACGTGAGATCCAATACAAAAGATAGGGTTTGCACAACCATTCTAGCTGTCGGTACGTCCTGCTGAAGAATATGAAGA
This sequence comes from Picea sitchensis, assembly GCA_010110895.2. NCBI lineage: Eukaryota > Viridiplantae > Streptophyta > Pinopsida > Pinales > Pinaceae > Picea > Picea sitchensis. The sequence continues at coordinate 53,953 of SNQJ01S0074581.1, read as the reverse complement.
CCAAGGGTTTCACCCTCCTGAAGAAGACCTCCAAATGCTACAAAACTCAATTAAAGAGATATATCAAGGCAATGTGAACCCCTTCCTGAAATATGAAACCCAAATACCAAGTCTTCCTCCTCCAACTATTGTAACCCTAAATAGGTACGACCCTCCTGAAACCCTAGATAGGACCAATAATTCAGTCTGGATGAATGAGGCCTCCAAACCACTTGAAACTCTCTAGGATGATATATTTGGAAATCACCAACCCCTAGGAGAAGCTTCAAGATCAGATCTGAGGTAGAGCCTCCTAGATTTGAGAATCACTAAATCACCAAAATGTCCTCCTTCCTTCAAAGCCGTCCACACATGTAGATAATGATTTGGCTATAGTAACTCCTCAAGAAAGCCTCCAAACTGATGAGCAAGGTTTTTTAAGAAAAACCCTAATGCTAGAATCCTCCAAATCTCTCTCAATAAGTTGGATCGAACTGTTTCTCAATCAATGGTGCGCCCTTGCTAGAAAACCCTGACTAGTATGGCCTTGCTGCTCTCCTGAATAGATGATGAGTGTAGAATGTTGTGGGTGGATTATTTCATTCCCGAGACCAAGCTTGGAACAAGGTGAGTGGAATATTTCACCACTGAGTTGTTATCTAGGGTTTGTAATCTCAAAACCCTCAAAACTATGTGCTCAAGAGCTCAACAAGCAAAATACCAAATATCGAAGATGAAATGATAGGTGTGCCCTAAAATTTCTTTTATACCTCCCTTCTGTTTTCCTGTTGAGTTAGTTTAACCCCTAGGTTCAACGCCTAACTCAACCTCCAACGTTCTATTTCTTCATTGAGTTACTTTTTTCCCTTTTTCCCTTTTTCCTAACTCAACTTCAGATTATAACATTAGTTTGGTTGAATTTTCCCCATGCTGTGTGAGACTATGGTATAGTGGGGATGTCTAGACCACTAAGTCTTCCCATACCTCTTCATAAAAAGGTGGGGGACATTACATAATATCTAAAGATTTTACAACAGGAAAGAAGTTTCATATACAAACAAATGAACCCTGTTTTCTCCGAGATGAAACAATGTCCGAAGATTTGCCGACATATTATGAATCGATTTCGATCTTAAAAAAAATGATACTTCCTTTATCACCACAGTTGGAAAGATGTTTCTAATGCAAATAGATGGTCCCCATTAATTCTCGTTTCCTTATAATCCCCCCACTTGCTACATGGCCATTAATCTTTCGAGAAACATTTCTACACCCTCGTTGTGATGCTTTACGAATGCGTACCGAAGCTACTCTTCTCCATTTCCCAAACTTTAAATGAACTCGCTACGAGAATTCCCTCATGGCCTCTCACTTTTGATTCGATTCAGTATTTTGGGGCATCTAATTTAGTTTCTAGAAGATCAGACATGTGTCGATCCGTCTTTTTCCCAATATTTTTCAGTTATCTTTGAATGGAGATCACCATTGAAAACAATATTTTCCTCCATATACTCTTCATCGATTGAAAGTAGAAACTACTCATCTCCCAAATCTTTTCATCTCAATAGATAAAAGAAAACATAACCCATACCATTGAATTGCATGGATACAATCTATCTGTAACACACTCACAATATAACAACTTGTGTAGCAGCTTACCAACAACAATCCAAGAAGTAGATTATTTATATCCTATTTTCCCCCAGTTTGTAAGCTCGGACCAGAGCTATGTCTATCTTGTGATATATTCAAAGTGATGGTAAACAAACTTTGAATATGAAAGAAAATAACCAACGTGCATATGAAAGAGAAGAACCGACCTCAACTTGTAGCGTGCAGACCTCACCTAGTAGGTTGCGTGCCGACCTCACCTATTGATTGTGTGTTGGGTACAATTGTTGAAAACATTGACCAAAACTATAGGATGGGGCATGAAACATTCGATTCATACATAAAACCAAAACTATTCATTCAAATGACTAATTGAACTACTGTTCCAGGGCCAGAGGATGAGGAAACAACGTAGACAACTCGTGATTCTCCCAGAAATAGAGCATTAATATACTCTGGATTGTTGGACATTAAGAAATCCAAGTCCACTTTTAAGATATTTTTGGTTTTGCTTTTACTTTCAGATCTCTTAGGATTTTGTTGGATTAGTTGGGTTAGTCCCATGCTCAAGCTGTGTAAGCCATCCATGCCACTATTTTATGTCTAAAAAGTTTTTGTTCTTTGTGAATGTTTTGTTACTCGCAGGTTTAGATAGATGCTTTTGTAATATTTTGTCAGTGAAATATTTCCATGTCCATTTCTTGTTGTAGATGGCCACGGCGAGGAGATGCTTTACACAGATATGTCTCTGCAAACTCGAATCTCTCTACCAAACCCGCAACCATCAAAAATCCAAAAAGAGATATTTCAGTCAAGATTGAACCCTCAACCCAACAGTGTGAGATGTTCTTCTCTCATTGATGGTAAACAACTACCCAATCACTACTTAAATGAAGACACAGGCACGTATGATGATGAAACTAATTTGTGCATATTTATTGTACTCTGCTTTCTTAGGTGTAGGTGCAGAAAAAGTTAATAAAACTCAAAGGTATGGAAACAAAATTATGTGCTATGATCGTTCACACTTGAGGACAGACGAATGTTATTTGAGCGGGGATGTCCAAACCCACTCTCAATCTGCGTCTGTTTTTCTATACTCCCATGATAATAAAAAAATCCCATATAATGTTCATTGAACTGAACTCCCATGGAAAACCATCAAAGTCAAATAACTTGTATTCGGTCCTACTAAGATTGATTGTTTATTTATGTGAAATCAAATTTAGATCACAAATCCGCTAACACATCCAAAGGGCATGACAGTTAAAACAATCCTATAATGCATAAGAAATTATTTGAAATGCCCACGTTGTGCCGATTTGATAGCATCCATGGATTCAAATAAGCCTTGGTTTTCAAAGATTCAATATCATACACACTGAATTGAAACTTAATGCTTTTATAAATAAACACAGAAAAATATTTACAACAGATGTTTAATTTGATAAACTCATAGCTTTTTGCAGTCCATCATCTGCCAGGATTACAAACTTGAAAACACAAGTTTGGCACCGACGACATGAAACACAAATACATCTTTCATCCCTGGGCAACCAGTTGCCCATATTTTACAAAAAATGGCCATTGCGTGAATTAAATCCGAGCTGCCATAAACATTGCTACAAAATAAATTAAAATACCCAAATTACAGTGAAGGCATGCATCTTTCAAATTCAAAAGATTCAGAAAAATGAAATTCATTCGAGGGAGCCCTCCAAATCCAATCTGAGACCCCACTCCCGTACACAAAACTAATGCCATCTGCCTGATTTTTGTCATCTTTGTGATCACCATCATGTTCCCAAATTCATAAGAAAGAAGAAGCACTTTGAACAATTCTCTCATCCTGTAACAAGATCGTACAATCATGGCTACCCACCAAATCCAGAGAAAACATAGTTTCTTTTCTGCAAAGGACTCTAAGGCATCCAGAGCTGATCATCGGTGGCTTCGAAAAGAGACCCTCTCAAAAAATCCTCCTCCTCCTCCACTTGCAACTTCTGCTACACAACTTCTTTTTCACTACTATTATCTGCAACAGAGTCTTGGAGATAGATACTGAGTCGAATAGAGGTTTTGAAGCGACAAATCTGCAGCAAATCGGCAAATCCCACGTAATAGATAGAAGGGAACACTTGGTCAGTTACCAATGGTTATTGACAGACGACGAAGGCTTGAAGGTGAACCTACCCTTAAAGAACGCCTTCGGCATAATTAGCAGATGTCCTCCCAAGTGCCTTCTCATGACTTGCACACCTCTCATCTTTGGTATCTCATTCAAAGTCATGCCTAGAGTTTGAAAGTTTTTTTCCATTCTATTAATCGTTTTTTTTCCATATGAGGACATATTTGTAATTTTTAAATTTATTAAGTAAAGCAATATATACAAATTTTTAGGAAAAACAAAAATTAATCAATGGCTCTTATATATAATATATAAATATTTACCATGGAAATCTTTAATCTGAAGAAAACCAACATTCTTTGGTGTGGCACATCGCAATTCTTCATTGTATTAATTTCACCATTTAGAATACAATATATACACAATATTTTAAATATTCTGCAACTACCAAAACCCTAATCCCTTAATCGGGGATTAATTTAGAAAAACACTAAAATAGAAAAAACCGTCAAAAAAAAAATCGGGGCACTACCCCAGAGCGGAACGCTCCACATAACTAGGGGGGAAATCTTGGCCCCCCTGAGACCCCCAATGAAAAGTGTTCAGTGTACAAGACACAAAAAGCACTACTAGGGAGGGATAGTCAGACATAGTCGTCAAATTTGATGCACCCCACCACACACATGCAAAGAATATAACACCTACCCAACATTTTCCCACTTGTTGTTTTCTTTGCATATAGAGAGTCACAGGATTACATAGTCAACAATATAGGGCAGTAATGCCCATTGTTTCTCTACATTGAGAGAAATTCTCGGTGCTCGCAAACTTTGTCAATGAATCTGCAACATTCTTCAAAGTGTCAACCTTCTCTAACAACACCTTCTTGTCTTCAACCAGGGCTCTCACAAGGTGATATTGAACATCAATATGCTTTGTCTTTGAATGATAAGCTGGGTTCTTTTCCAGGAATGTTTCAATCTGACTGTCACAATCTAACCTTACTACTTGTTGTACCAACCCAATGCTTGAACACAATCTATGTAACCATATTGCTTCCTTGCTTGCATGAGTGGTTGCCATGTATTCAACTTATGTAGTTGAGAGTGTCACTATAGCATGTAATACCCCTAAGATGAACCCCAAGATCTAATTGTACACATAGGCTAGTGAACCAAGATATTTTGGGCCTAAGTGTCATTGTATGTATGTTTGGTGGCCAGAGTGCCTATATGATTTCAAGATCTTGTCATGTGTATCATGCATATTATTAATAAAATACATTGTTGTTGTAGACCAATCAGACGAAAGAGTATAGGGGGCCTAAGAACTCCACTAGGGGGGAAGGGGACTTAAGTTAGGGAGATATTATTTTAATATTCCCTAAGGCCCAAATCTTGAGATATCTTAATCTAATATTAAGAGAGAAGAGAAGGGTATACAAGTGGAGTTCATGAAGCTTCATGAAGACAAGTGTCTATTTGGGGAATCTCACCATCATTGGGAAAGGATGGGAGCCTTAGGCTCTTACGATGGGGGAAGGTTTTCACTCTATTCAGGCACCAAAATGAGGAAATCTCGAGGGAGCCACTTAAAACAAGAGTATCAAGATTTTGTATTGCGAAGAGGTGGGTTGTTAGGATCGTGTACTCTGAAGAAGCAGGTTGTGAGGCTCGTGTACTTTGAAGAAGCGGGTTTTCAGCCCCATGGAAATCTCTCTCTTGTG